>LPNX010625500.1:0-283136 GCA_001517045.1 Pseudotsuga menziesii | reverse complement strand
ATATATGTGAATTCCTTTGCTTGCAAATTCCTTAATATGACATCAATGACAACATTAATCATTTAACATCAGTGAAAATAATTTCAACAATCTCCCCCTTTGTCATTGATGGTAACCTTGCAACGAAACACAGTCCACCAGGCATACAAGGAATTGCCACCATGTCTGCAACTCTCCCCATTTGACATCAATGGTGAATGGATGATCCCCATGAATTTGTGCTTCTCCTAAAGAACTTGGTGACTAGATGAGATAGATATTACTCCTAATTGTTGTCTTAAATACATAAATGTCTCTTTGGGAAGCTGTTTTTTGAAAATATCTATAATGTGTTATTTTGTGCCAATATATTCCAACTTGACATTCGGTTTTTCTCCATGTTTTCTTAAGAAGTGATACTTGATTGGAATATGATTTTTCTTCAAGTGCGTAACAAGATTGTTTGAAATATTTATCGCACTTGTGTTGTCACAAAATATGGAAATTAGATGATCATGTTCTACCTTAATATCTTTCAATGTCTACTTCATTCAAATAACTTGTGTGCAACACGATGTTGTTGCTATATACTCGACCTCTGCCATGGATAAATAAATTTAAGATTATTTCTTGCTCAACCAAGACACTAGATTGTTTCCTAGAAAGAATGTCCATCCACTTGAACTTTTCCTATCATCAAAATTGTCTGCCCAATCCAAGTCAGTATACACTGTTAGAGTCAAATTTTCAACTCTTGAGTAAAAGAATCCAAAGTCTAAAGTGCCCTTTAGATACTTGAATATTATTTTCACTGCTAGTACATTAACTATTTTTGGTGCATCTTGAAACAGTGCAACCAATCCAAAGTCTGACCTTAATGTCGTCACATATAATAGGCTTCCAATCATTGACCTGTAGAATGTTTGATTTGCTTCCGGAGATTGATCATCTTTGCTCGATTTACAACCTATGACCATGGGTGTGCTAATTGGTGCACAATCTTCCATTCTGAATTTGTTCAACATTTCCTTGATATACTTGGTTTGTGAGATGACTATTTCTTTGTCGAATTGAGAAATTTTTAAAACAAGAAAGAATATTGATAGTTCACCAAGCATAAACATCTCAAATTCCTTTTGAATTTATATTGCAAACTCTTGACACCTTTTGTTTATGTTGCCTCCAAAAATAATGCCATCTACATACATTACAACAATCAACTAATTTTCTTTTTCCATCTTGATGTATAGATTGATGTTTGTGATTCCTCTTTCGAATTCTTCTTGTCATAGATATTTATCAAGTCTTGAATACCAGGCTCTAGAGATTACTTTATCCCATTAAGTGTTTTTTTCAATATACATACATGATCCTTATTTTCTAATAATAAGAATTCTTCTAGTTGTTCAATATATAATTCTTCGTCTAAATTTCCATTGAGAAAGGTAGACTTGACCGTAATGTCCCCAATGTAAATATAGGCACAATTTCTGATTTAGTTGTGTAATTTCATCAAACAACTTGCATAACAATACTTACAAATAGATTGCACTCATTATATTAACAACATCCATCAAATATATCCAAATACCCATAAAATAGAAAAGATGCCATGGAATTTTGTTATGGATGGAACTCAATCACAAGAACTATTGTCTGCTATAGAAACTACATAATATTAATAACACTCCACCTCTAAGTGATGCCAAACCAAAATATCAAGCTCAAGTGAGAATTATGAGTGAAATTTCTACAATCCTGACAAGGGTGGAATTCTTGCACCATCAAAATCAATAACTACAGTGGAAGAGGCTTTGACAAAACCTCTAACAAAAAACCCTTAGCTCATAAGAGCACCCAATCACAGGATCAAATAAAAAACATATCATATCATAATTCCAAGTGAGTTGTTTCCCTTGTTTTTATACTTCACTAAATCTTTATACCATGGGAAATACCATGAAACACCTAATACTATAATCAATACCATGAAACACCTAATCCCATGGGAAATATCATGGATCATCCAATACCATCCATTAAAATATCCCTTTTTAATTAAATGACACTTAATATTATAACACTTTTAGGCCTAAGTGTCATCCGATAACCCCCTTGAATGATTATCTGGAAAGGGATGTTAAAATCCTCCCTTCCCAGTATTTCTTATCCTCAAGTAATTCCTCCACACCCTGTGGCTCCTTTGAATGAATTGGAGTGAAACTAAAAATGATACCAAGGACCCAAACTATTTGAGGAGAGGTGAATCATTTTCTACTCAATACGTGATTGACAAGATACCACCATAGGAATCCTCCTGGCTATTGTAGACAAGTAGATCATCGTGATTATTGAACAACTCACTCAACCCCTGAACTAACTGCTCCAATATGGACCCAAACTTACGAAAGAAAGAATTGGATCTTGCCTCTATGTCAACTACTGAATTGTCTAATAATGAAATCTCAAGGTCCCATGATAATCTCAAATATGGACCACCATATTGATGCTGCTCCACTCTGGTCATAATAAATTGACTTCCATGCCACATGTACATCTTCCTCTCATAGAAATCTAAGCTCAAATAATTGTAAAGGCTCAAAAATCCCCATAAATGGTATAGTCCCCAGGGTCCCACACTAGCGTAGAAGATGTGAAACACCCTCTACCCACAGCACTAGTCTTCCAGGTGCTAACACAATATTCAACTAACTACCCCTAATAATCCAAGAAAACATAAGTTGCACAAACCCATCAAAAGGACACTCCTCCATGCATCCAATCCTAAGAATCCCAAGAATAAAATCCAAAAATCAAAGACTAGTTGTCTCATCAATATCAACTCCACTATCAAAATTGACCTTGAAATACATAAAAGATAGTCTAGCTTTCCAGATAAGATAAGTCTCAATCTATCCTCCAAAAGCATCCCATAAATGTATTGAAACAATAACCATCACAACTATGACGGTCCTCTCTACCATCTGAAATAATCCAATTCTTAGATGAATTCTTGGATCCCACCACCAAATAGGGAGTCCACCAAATCCAACTCCTACAAACTATTGTCGCGCCATGCTGATAATCATTAGTCCCAACAATCCAAGTCCTCCAAATGAAATCCTATATTGGAAACCAAGAACCAAGAATCAACTTTGAACCTGCTAATATAATTGGATCCTGCTAAACTCCATCGAGAAATATGCCATCCCAATCACTATCTATGTGCTCAAATAATCCATGGGGTCTACGCACCTGTAACTTTATCCACTCCTCTTGTAGAATCATCACAAGTGGATCCTCCCTCAAACCAATAGTTCCACTCATGTCCTCATGTATCTAAGATGCCAAATATGATGGGTTATTTTCCTCTGTTAATAATGAAGAGCATTTCAAACTCAACTGGTAACCATGCTCATCAATATTCCCATAGTCACCATAAGTTGGACAAGCTACTAGTTCCTCATATTTTGTTGATTTGGAAACTGCATCATAGGCATACCCATCCATTATATCGATGACATTTTCCTCTATAACTGTTTTTTGGTCTTCCTCTGTGCATAAATCCTTAATATGGATAGATATATGCATCTTCTCTTGTCCTTCATTCTCAACTCCCTTCAATTTCTAACCTATTCCTTTTAAAAAATCCTCATCCAAATCCTTGGTCCATCTTTTGTACTTGATGGTGTGATACTATTGAAAGGATAAAACTACACATACCTCATCACCTATTGCTAGATATTCCTAAAATTGAAGCATGTGCTGAAGTGATGTTGTCTCCTTCAAATTTTCAGCCAATGTCTCTCTCATTGTCTTCATGTTTTTACATGATGACAATATCACCAACTCTGATACCACTGTAATATCCCTTATGTAAATTTATGCACAATTTCTGATTTAGTTGTGTAATTTCATCAAACGGCTTGCATAACAAGACTTACAAACATATTGCACTCATTCTATTAACAACATCCATCAAATATATCCAAGTGCACATCATATAGAAATGACAACATGGAATTTTATTATGGAAGGAACTCAAATACAAGAACTAATGGCTACTATAACAACTACATAATACGAATAACATTCTACCTGGAAGTGATGGAAAACCAAAAGATCAAGCTTAAGTGAGAATTCTGAGTGAAATCTCCACAATGTTGACTAAGGTGGAATTGTTGCACCACCAAAATGAATCACTACAATGGAAGAGGTTTTTCCAAAAGCTCTAACGAAAAACCCTTATCTCATAAGAACACTCAATCATGGGATCAAATAAAAAACATATCATATCATAATGACAAGTGAGATGTTTCCCTTCCTTTTACACTTCATTGGAGTTCCATACCATGGTAAATACCATGGAACACCCAATACCATAGTCAATAACATGGGAAATACCATGGACCATCCAATATCATCCACTAAAATATCATATTTTTAATTAAATGGCACTTAATATTATAACAATTTTGGGCCTAAGTGTCATTCAATAACCCCCTAGAATGATCATCTAAAAAGGGACATCACATTGACATCCATTTTATAGACTTTGAAGTTCTTGAAACACACAAATGCCAAAAACATTTTGAAAATTTCTAGTCTTGCAACTAGAGCAAAGGTTTCTTTGAAATCAATATCCTCAACTTGAGCATATTCATGTATCATTTTATTGTGCTCTTTATTCCTTCGTGTCTCTTGGTGATATGCTCATGTATTTCATTCCTTTCCATCCATTTGAGTGTTAGATGTTGATATTAATGCAACATCCAAACATATTCTTAAGAAGTCTCAGAGAAAGTGGAAATCAATGAAGAGAACGACTACCCGAATGAAAGGGGTAAATTGGCCCTATTATAGCTGATTTTACCACACCAGGTGAATCACACTTGTATGGCCTCCCCCTGTCCCTCTGTAGACTCCTTAGATCCCTTGGACCATTTTTTGTCCTTTGATGTTTCCTAGACCATCCCTATAAACATGTGAAAATTGATATATGCAACTTTTAAACCCCTTATCGCGTATATACGCGGTTTTGACCCCTAAAACCACGTACATCAGGATGTGTACAAAATCCAAATCCTTTTGGAGTTTTCCTTGACATGGATCCGACTCACTTGTCTCCTGGCCTTCCATATGCCTTGAGATCGCTCGGATTCGACCTTTCATTACCCCTTTGAAAAGCTATATAAGAAACTCTTTGGATACATTAAAGGCATAAGAGAATTGAGAGCAAAGAAACTTATAGTCCATTGTTACTGAAACTTGTGCTTGAGTCAGCATCCCTTTGTCCCTTGGAGCACTTTTGTGTTCTTCCCAAGCTTTCCTTTTGCTTGTGACCTTACTATAGAGAGATAGAGGATTGAGGTGGTGGAGGCCCAAGTGTGGGATTCAGTTTCTCTGATTCGTAGACGTGCCGACAGAGGTTGTATTCATTGTAATATCTAATTTTATATTAATAGAAATATATTTTCCTATCCAATAATGGATGTTTGAATGAATATTTTATCCGTGGATGATTTCAAATGCTTATACATTGTTGATTATCTATGCTAGAATAGATCTAACACCAATATATAGTATGATTGTATTGTTTACTTGTTGTTGAGGAAAGTGATTAATCAATTCAAGTTGAAGTTGGAAAGCTCAATGGGGATCTACTTCAACTATCCGGAATAAGGTACGAGGTCTGATCCTTTAGTGTTAGATATTTGATTTCTATTGCATATTGGAAAGGATTGATTTCTAGATTCAAGCTGTCTGTTGTGGTACCCCAAGCCATAGGAATTTCTCTCTATAACAGAATTGGAAACTCCGCTAGGGACTTCCTAGTAGTTGTCCTTTGGGGGTTTTCTATCGGCATTCAATGACTTTGAATTGCTCTTTTTTCTCTTGTTTCTGTGTTGGGTCTGAGGGCATGTTTTCCTGGTAGTGTCTGATTGGTGTGAAGTTTGTCTCAACTTGTCTGTTTGCCTTTATTTTTATGCACCTTTCTTCCTGTATGCGAGTTTTTAACTCACAGTCGCATATATGCACAGGTTTCACTGCTATTTCCGTGTACACACACGGGTTTATTGCGAACAGTCGCGTATGCCCTTAGTTTTTCCTTCTATAGGAAGATTGATTGTTGCTGGGTGAATTTGGATTATTGCTGAGTCTCCTTTGATACTGCTAGAGTCTATATACACCCCTGTTTCTGACCAGAGACGTTTTTTTTTAGGGTAAAATTTCTTTTTTTAAAAATGTTCTTGTCATTGCATTTTCGATTTTTTGTTTTGGGATTAGTGCATTAGATTTATTTTACCTTATTACTTTGCTTGAGTGTTGCTTGAGTGTGCTTGCAGAGTTTGGGGGTTGTAGAACCATTCTTTTGCTTTAGTATCTCATTTTTATTTCAAAAAATCCAAAAATATTTGATTATCATTATGCATTGCATCTTGCATTTTGCATAGTACTTGCACTAGATTTGCTTTGGAGTATTAGTTAGGATTTCATATCTGAAAGTTTGCATATATCATTCGAATAAAATTGTGCATTTCACGTAGTAGCATACCCTGTTTTTCATGGACACAATGCATTTGCATTGATTGTTAGGTGTGCATTTTGCTTCATGTTGTGTCATAACGCCATTAGTTGCATGGCCATATATCTCTTTTGAGTAATAAATCCAATTAAAATCAACGCTTAATTAAAATGAACTACACTATTTTATTTGATAAGGTTCACCAAAAAGATTAGGTTTTAGGGTCTTGGAATAGTTAATTGTGAGTAAATTCTCCAAGACCACTAAACAACAACATATATGTGTCTGTCTAGGTGAGTATGTGAAATTCCTTGGTATAACCAGTGTTTCTCAGGATCCTCCTCTCAAAAGGGAGTTAAGCAAGTGGCAGTGTTAGCGGTTATTGATTGGGATGACCCCTAGTCATAACTAAGTAGCACCGGAGATATTTCCAGGATTGTATTCGTATCTGGGGGCTCTTTCGAGAGTTTCAGGCTTTGCTACCTTGCCCATATGGTCAATCCCGCCTATGACTGTCCACCTGAGCATTGATTATATTGAGGTGACCTTAGTTTCCTTACCTAGGATATCGAGGGGGTACTCTACAGGGGTTATTCTCTGGGTGTCCCCACTAGGTTGGGGTCGGACAACACAGTCGCTTTACGCATTGAAGCTGAGGGCCACAATAATTGGTTACGTACCTCTGCTTGTTGTGTATGGAAGTCTCAAGCCTCTCCTAGGCGAGACATACCTGCTTCATTCAGGAGCTCATTTATCCTACCTTTGATTGCTTGTGTTTGGCTTTAGATTTTATTGGTGTATGCTCTGTTCACGTTAGCTTGCCTAGGGTTTGCGTAGATAGAGAGTCTTTTATATTTTTGGAGTCATTGTGGATTCGAGTGCGGCACCTTGTTGTTCTTGTTGTTTAGCAGGACTTCCAACTTCTACATTTCCTCCTCCTTTGAGAGAGAGTGATAGACAGTCCAAGCATACTACTTTGCACATTGATTCACACACGATAGGAGACCATGTTGAAGGTATTCCTGAACCACCTTCTCCCATTCAAGTGGAAGATGGGGAGTTTACTCCTAACTATGATCCTTCACCCGATTTGACTAAGTTAGGTCCTGTAATTTCTGAGATAGGTACTTTTAATGATAGACCTACTTACTCTAGTGTTGATCCCCCATTGACGCATCGCTGGCATGGAATGCCAGAAGATGATGAGACTCATTTTGAACCCGCGGGCACTAGTTATGGTAGTTATAGTATGTCTGGTTTTCCCACACATGATTTGGCATTTCATGTCGCGTCTAAGTTTGAGACTAACACTATGCCTGGGGGCACTCTCATTCCTTACAATGTGGAGAGGTTTGGGAGCACAAGTCGCATTGCACCTTCCATCCCGGCAGTGGAAGCTACATCACATATTCCTCCTAGGCCTAGGGCTAGTGATACCAGATCCGAGACGAGTGACAATAGGGAACAACACATACATAATTACATAGGTCCCTTCATCCTCTATCCCTAGTTCTTTGAATGTTCACCCTCCACCTCATTCACATGGTCCTTCGGGCTGAAATGTTGCTATGAGTAAGGTCCGTACTGTTGTTACTCGACTGATTGTGCCTCAAGTTCAAGTACCGCTCGTTGTTTCGAGAGGTAATGTTCATACTTCTAGAGCTCATGTTACTACTTCCGGAATGTATATTCCTACTTCCGGAGTGTATATTCCTACTTACGGAGTGTCTCATGGGACATATCATGCGATGACTTATGGACCTTATTATGGGACGCAGTATGGACAGGGTTCTTCACCTTATGGGGGTAGGTATCAAAAACCCACTTACTCTCCAAATTACGGCTTTGTAGCTACGAATAGTCAAGGTACACCAAAGTATGGTGCTTCCATGCCACCCTATACGGGTCAAACGGGAGGAAGGTACTATACTCAAGGCCATGGTGGTTATGGTAATCAGACCTATGTGAATCAGAACTATCAGGGAGCGGTCCATCGACCTACTCATCCTAGGATCCCTTTCCTTGCAATGCTAAATATTCCTGACTTGTTGAGATTGAAAAACGATCATGTAGCTCATGACCTGGCTTGGTCGATTGTCCCTACTAAGATTCCCTCAGACATACCCAAATTCGAGGGAAAACTGGAAGAAGATCCGAGCGAACATGTTACTACTTTTCACCTATGGTTCCCTTCAAATTCCTTACACCAAGATTCAATTTGTTTAAGGCTATTTCAACACACCCTTATAGGGTCTGCCACGAAATGGTATATAGAGCTACCTAGGGGAGCATTCACTTTGTTCGATGACCTAGAGATGACTTTTCTTAACCACTTCCAGCTACCAGTGCGTTATGACGTTGGTACGAAACTCTTGTCGACATTTCAACAGGATAAAGCCACACATATCTCAGATCATATCCAAGAGTGGCATAGATAAAAGAGGTTGATTAAAGCCTTTATACTGTCGGAATTACTCCTTGAATGGTTCCTTAAGTCATTATTGCCTTATATAGCGAAGGATGTTTCTACATCCGAAGTGAAAAATGAGGAACAAGCCATTTTTAGGGCGCAGGAACTGGATTTGATTTATGCTCAATCCGGTTTGTTATATTAGATCATTCCCAATGCTCCGCATTCTAGTTTCGACCCCACAGTTAAACCTGGACCACATTTCAATGGCATTGTTGGTTGTGCGAGTGCTAAACCTGCAGATTCGGTTGTGAAACAAGTTAGTCAATTGTCAATCAACCAATTTGCTTTGGGACAAGCCATGGCTTCATCTCAACCCACTCAAACGGTGAGTGTGCTTTTGGTGCAATCATCGGACCAGAAGGGTAACCAACAACCCGAAAGGAATAAAAAGAAGGGTAAGAACAATCATAAGGGTGGGAATAGGAATGAAAATGCTAATAATAATGACAAGAACACCCATAATATTGGGGGGACAAGCAAGCTAAACGTAAGGTTAAATTTCCTTGCAAGTTGTGTAAGGAATATCACCTCACTAACTTGTGCCCTCGTATTGATGAAGCCTTGAGATTCTTAGTGCAGGGCCCAGCTGTGCTGACTAACCGTTTACCTCACAATCAAAACATGAACTCGAGGACCCATGATCAGTCTGGTGGTGATCAAGATCTGCCGGAGGGTAGTGGTCATGGTTGCATTAACATGGTACGTGCTGCAAAAGTTGTGACCCATGTGAAGGACTATGGTTCGTCAAAACCCAACCCAGGAAAGGAACCTGATCCACCAGGGAATTTTTTGCATATTGAAAAACCTGTGGATAAACCTAAAGTTGCACCTCACATTCCTAAGGGAGTCCTTAAGCGTTCAGGGCACAATCCTAATTCCCGAGCCGCCCAAAAATTTTCTGTTGTCGAGGATTTGGGCCACACTCCTTGTGCGATGTCTACAGTAGAAGTACTTCAGAGTTGTCCTTCGCAAAGGAAGGCTTTACTTTCTGCCCTTGGTGTGAATGATGATAATTCTTCCTCGGTGATTAAATTTGAAACCACGGGACTTCAGCCTCGCTTTCCTTACTATGTGTCTCTTTTGATTCATGTAGAATGTCTCAACATGACCATCAAGCGCACTGTGATTGACAAAGGCACTGTTGCTTTTGTGATGTCTTTATCGTGTTAGAAGGGTTTAGGTTCCCCTGAGTTGTCTAAATATGCGACCATGTTAACTACGTTTGATGGGAGATTGTTTAGGCTGCATAGGATCCTTCCTTCCCTTAAGCTCCGTTTGGGAGGGAAGACCATTGTGATAGAGGTCAAGGTGGTTGATGCGCCCCTTGACTACAATCTCTAGCTGGGTAGGAATTGGATGTACAGTATGCAAGCCGTAGCTTCTTCCCTATTTCACATTGTATGCTTTCCATTTAATGGCAAGATAGTTACGATTGATCAAACTTCATTCAAGAGTCTGTCAGTTACCGCATATTCAGGAGCTTCGATCCCGATTGTAGAGCACTATCAGCCAGCAACTAGGACTGTGGGTGTGGGCATGTATCCATCCCTCATGGGAATATTTAGTTGTCCTGCACCTATCCTTATGATAGGGTCTAGTTCCGGTGAGGCTTCGACATCTGTGAGATCAATGTCTTTTCGCACGATTCATATGGAAGATCCTTGGATTCTTCCTACACTGAATACTTCGAATGAGCCCATCGTGATGGACGTGCCGTTGCTTGCAACTATGGTAGCTTATCAAGCTAATCTTGGATGTGTTGTAGAGCCTAGTTCTTCCTCTTCGTAGATGGAGGAGGATGACCCATATGTGTTGCCTACATGGGCAGTATAGTCTTCTCACATGCATGACTGCCTTGATAGTGTTTTTCCTTCAGATGAAGTGATTATTGAGGCCATGTTGGGGGTTGAGCCACCATGGGAAGAGCTCCATCATAGATCTTACTTTCTTCCCGAACTTGACCGCTTGGAGTGTGAAGACTTTAGGGAGGTTCTTAGTGACAGAATTGGTAGTCCCATGGTTCCATTAAGCTCTCCTGGTCCGATGGCTTATGGGAACATGGAAAATATATCTCCAACGATTCCTATCAATATCTCTCGCGATCCTAGCAGGATAGAGAATGTCTATATTGGGGCAGAATGTTCCCATGCTGAGATTCAAGAATACACCAAGTTGTTTAAAGAATTTCATTAAATATTTGCTTGGTATTATGATGAAATGCTAGGTATCGACCCTCGCATTGTTGAACATGAGATTAAGACTTATGCCAATGCTAAGCCTGTTCGACAATGCTTGTATGCGGTGAATCCTAGGAAAGCACCTGCGATTAAGGCAGAGATAGAGAAACTATTGAAAGCCAGTTTTATCTATCCCGTTCCCTTGATGGAGTGGGTTTCAAACCCCGTTATGGTTGATCAGAAGCAGGGAGCGATCCGCATATGTACTGATTTCCATGATTTGAATCATGCCTATCCTAAGGATAATTTCCCCACACCATTTATTGATCATATTTTGGATGAGTGTGTGGGTAGCGAGGTTTTTTCCTTTATGGACGGCTTTTCTGGATACAATTAGATACAAATTAAACTCGAGGACCAACATAATACTGCATTTATTTGTCCTTGGGGGACTTTTGCATATCCAAAAATGCCTTTTGGCCTTAAGAACGTCGGAGCTACTTTTCAGCAGGCTATGACCTTGATCTTCCATGATCTCAAATCGATTATCGAAGTATTTTTGGATGACCTTACTGCTCATTCTCATATGACAATGTGTCATTCCTATCATTTGAGATCAGTATTCGAAAGGTGTCTCCTATTTGGTCAGGTTAAATCCTCACAAGTGCATATTTTGTGTGAAGTCTGGTTTCTTATTAGGATTCATTGTTTCTAAAGAGGGTATAAGAGTCGACCCTTTGAAGGTTGAGAAAATACTTCAGTTGTCTCCCCCGAAAAACATTCGTCATCTTCAATGTTTGCAAGGAATGGAAAACTTCTTACGGAGATTCATTGTCAATTTTGCCAATTTGACTAGAGGTTTCATGCGTCTTTTGAAGAAGGATGCCACCTTTTGTTGGGATGATCGATCCCGGGAGTCCTTTTATGCGCTCAAGCGAGCCCTAGCATCGGCCCCGGTGATTAGTCCCCCAGACTATAGCCGTGATTTTCTACTTTATGTGTTCGTGTCGATGGAGACGATTGGTATGGTTTTGGTTCAAGAGGATGAGGAGCTCCAAGAGCATGTCATATGCTATCTGGGCCAAAATATTATTAACGCGGAGATTCGTTATTCCCATGTTGAGAAGCTTTCCTTAGCTACCGTACATGCGGTTCAATGGTTGAGACATTATATTCTCCTTCGACAGATCTTGGTTGTAGCCCATGTCAATCCGTTTCAATTCATCCTCACTCAAAGGATGATTGGGGGGAAATATAATAAATGGATTTTCATCTTGCAAGAATTCGACCTCGAGTTTGTTTCGGCAAAATCGAAGAAATCGTTAATTTTTGTGGAGATTATATCGGATTTCCCAAGCGAGGCTAAGGATTTGGTTTGTGAAGATACGTTTATCAATGAGCACATCTTCTTAATCTCAACCTTAGACCCATGGTATGGGTATATCATTATATATTTACAAACATTGAAGGTCCCTACTCACCTCTCACGGGATGAATGATGACGGTTACATCACGTGTCTAAGAATTACCTCATAGTGGATAACACTTTGTACTGCCGTGGGGTAGATTTCATTTTACGACATTGTTTAACACATGAAGAGTTTGAGGTAGTGTTGAATGATTTCCATGGAGGGGTGTGTGGTGGTCATCTATCTGGCCTTTCTACAGCCCAAAATATCTTAAGAGTGAGTTATTTCTGGCCGTCGATCTTTAAGGATTATGTAGATGCGGTCAAGAGGTGCCATCCTTGCCAGGTGTTTGCATGTAATATGTGCTCGAAAACTACCCCGTTACATCCCATCATCACCGTCGGTCCCTTCACTAAGAGGGGGCTATATTTTATGGATTGCAACCCAGCTTCAGCTGAGGGGCATCATCATATCATAGTGGCTATTGATTACTTCACAAAATGGGCTGAGGCTATGCCTACAGTTAAATCCAATGGTGAGACAGCCGCACACTTCATATTCAACCAGATTATTACTCGATTCAGTATTCCAAAATAGCTTGTCACTGACCATGGCTCGCACTTTCAGAATCGTATAATGGAAGAGTTGACATCAAAGTTAGGGTATAAACAAGACCATTCCTCCTCTTACTACCCTCAAGCAAATGGATAGGTAGAAGCAGTGAACAAATCACTCAAATCCATTCTCCAACGAACCATCGCACAAAGCAAGAATAATTGGCACATTATGTTATATCCTACTTTGTGGGCTTATAGAACCGCTGTTAAGACTACCACGGGTTTTTCTCCATATCAACTTCTACATG
Organism: Pseudotsuga menziesii; assembly: GCA_001517045.1. Taxonomy (NCBI): domain Eukaryota; kingdom Viridiplantae; phylum Streptophyta; class Pinopsida; order Pinales; family Pinaceae; genus Pseudotsuga; species Pseudotsuga menziesii. The sequence goes on along the minus strand of LPNX010625500.1, from coordinate 269,707 downwards.
GAGTGGAATCGGTATTGCCGGTTGAGTGCGAGATTCATTCTTTGAAGCTAGCCATAGAGCTCTTACCAGATACTTCACCGTTGGAGGAGTGTTTGCTCCACCTTGAGCAACTTGATGAGCAGCGTCGGGATGCCTTGGTGGCTCTAGAAGTAAATAAGCATCGCGTAAAGGTCTAGTACGATAAGTCTGTCCATCCAAGGAGGTTTAGTGAGGGAGACTTGGTCCTTTTGTGGGATCAACCGAAAGAACTCTTGGGGGCAGGAAAGTTTAACCCCATGTAGCGTGGTCCTTACGTCGTCAAACGTGTGTTAGAGAAGGGCGCTTATTAGTTAGTGGATTATGAGGGAACGACCTTGGCGGAGCCTAGAAATGGGATCTATCTCAAAAAGTACTATGCATGATTTTCAACCAAGGCTGGTTATTGTATATTATTGTACAGTTTGAATAGGTAGGTCTTTTTCTTATGGTGATCAGGTTTGTGATTAGTTTTTGTTTCTTTTGGCAGATGTCAATGGAATCTTCCACCTTCATAGGATTCACGAATGGTGCGAGCCGTCACACTCAACACTCAGCCTCTACTGCTTGGGTGATTTATACTCCTATGGGTTGGGTATTGTCTTTAGGAGGCATATGTTTACGGCCATCTTCAAACAATGTTGCTGAGTATAGTGCCATTATTGAGATTCTATGGGATTCCATTTTACATGGCGTTCTCTCTCTTGAGGTACGTCTTGACTCGAAGTTAGTAGTGTCACAGCTTAATGGTTTGTACCATGTTAGAGATATGACATTATTAAGAAGATTCTTACATGTGAGATTATTAGAATGGAAATTTGACAATATAACATACATACATATTCCAAGAATTAATAATCAAGTTGCTGACTCATATGCTAACTACGTGTTAGATTGGCAATTGTTTCATACACAATAAGCTCATCACAAACATAAATTTTTACACATGTAAATAAATAAATCGATCATCATAAAAGTTTTATAAACATCCAAAATGTGGTAATACATAGTGCCATAATACAAAAATGGGGCTCTCAAGCCACCAAAATATAATACATGGTAGTGAAAAATGTATCACTCCCAGGTATCTAAGCCTGTGGAGGAGGAGGGGGGTTGTGATTGTGGAATGTCAAAATGACTCTAGCTAGCCATCGAAATAGCTGCACCCATGCTCGTGGTACACCCACCACCTAGCGCTGCATGGCCTCAGGCAAGTCCTCGACTTGTGCCATGGGTACTCTGTGTGTCAGTCTCGTGAAGTTGGTATGAATGCTTTGGAGCGTTTGCTCCGCATCCACACCCGTGATATCGTATCCTCTTCCCCTCCGTCTATGACAAGGGAAGCCTTCAGGCCGTTGTGGTCCCACATCTGCATGCATATGATAGATGTCACTATGTATTGTCACCCAAAAACATGTCTTTTGATTCAACATAATCAGAAAACACAAAAAAAAAATTAAATAACTCAAAAATTTTAAAAAGAGGGTCGATATTCGTTACCTATGTCACCATATGCCGATCCTGGTGGTAGCGGCATGTCTGGGTCTACCCGGAAATATATCCCAGCATAAGGGTAGTCATCGATGGCAACTATCTATCGTCACCACCACAGAAAGAAATCAGCTGGATAGGTGTTGGACACCCTACCTGCACCCATTCTGTGCATTGCATCTGCCCAATGCCATTGGGCCAGATATTGAACCCCGTGTAGAGTAATGTTAACTCTAGGGATCAATCCTGGAACACGCTCAAAGAAAAATGTGCTCAATATGCTGCTGAAACCGAATTTTTGCACTATACCCATCTTGCACTCATTGAGCTGGTGTTTCATGTTGTCCAGTAGCGCAGTGCTCCAATCATATACCATGGGTCTCATGCACTCCACTGCATAGAACATCAGATACCACAAGTCCTGGTGGAGTGAATCCAAGCCTGCTATCCTGCCCAGTGTCAGTAGGATGGACTTTAGGCCCAACAACTGTATGGAGTTAGTTAGGATTTGACTCCCCACCTTCTCTGTGTCCAGATAGAAGTACACCGCAATGTAATCATCTATAGTCAGGCCACCTTCGGTCCCGCGAGAACGTAGGTTCACCACTTCCCCCCGTCGAGAAAGTCCAGTAATAAAGTATATGTCCTCCACTTCTATGGTGAGGGACATCCCGTATATTTGGAACAACTCTGAGTCTAGATCCCAATAGCCCACTAACATCTGCAATAGTCCTGGTTTGGCTCTTAAGCCACCAAGACACAAAAATTTGTAAATCCCACATGCATGTAACACTTGTTGAGCCATTAGATCTTCCCTTACTACCTCTTCTACATCACCATGTTCACGTTGTCTCCATTCTAGGACCATCCTGCACATAACATTTGAGTTTTTCCATTAAAATACTTAAAAAACATTAAGCGCGGCTGCATACGCGACTGTTTTCCAAACAACCGCATATGTACGCGACTGTGAGGGCATTTTCCGCGTATATCCATCCCTATACGCGGAAAAACCCTCGATTTCCATGTGGGTCGTGGCGTGTATCTTAGAATGCCCTAGAAACCCAAATACACCATGGAATTTGACAAAATTTGCATCAAAATGAAAGAGTAGAGCATGGGTAAGTACCTGGAAAAAATGGTACTGGATTTCGACGGCTGGATCTCCAGGAATTCGCTATTGAAGTTCTGAGCTCAAATGGGTAAATGTTTTATAATGTTTTGAATTTTTTACTATTTATAGAAATTTTTCAAATTTTTGAAAATTTTTACCCCCTTTCCTATAGTTTGGACCATTTTTGGACTAATTTATGATGTAGGAGACCTTTTTGAGAGTCGTTTCAGCCGTTGGATTGACCCATTTGTGCCGATTTTAGGTATCATGTCTAAACTGGCATATAGGTTAGGTTTCATCATCGTTTGCATTTTGCATGACCTTATGACCATTTCATTATAGCCTTAGGTACGAACCCACTCTATTATGTCACGGAACCTTCTTGTTGTTTTAGAAGTGGCATGATATGAGTGGTAGAGCTTGACCTTACATGGCTACCCTAGTTAGCGCCTTATTTGCATTTGGTGCCCATGCTGACATTTTGTCCCTTAGGGTGTGGGAGTCTGTTGTATAGTATTGCCGTGACATTTTGCAAGAGCTTCATACTCCTCTTGATCTTTTGTTGACCTATTTCCCTCAGGACACCCTTATGTCAAGTTGTAATTGCATTATCATGAGCTTTTCCTGCCTTATTGAGCCTTACGCCGGCTTCCCTGACATTGAGTTTCATCCATATAGCCCAAGCTTGTCTCATGTCTAGCCATGCAGAGCCATTTTATATATCCTTTGCAGCTTGATTCCCTATTTTTACTGGGAGAGGATTTTCCCCCAAGTGTCGCTATCCTACACATGTATCCTTGCATTAAGCATAGGTATGTTCCACTACTTGGAACTAGTTTGTTTTCCCATATGACACTCGTCTCCTCCTAGTCTGTAACTATAAAGCAGTTTTATTCTTTTTCAATCTTTTTAAATATTTAAAAAGGTCCAAAAAAACCAAAAAACCAAAAATCCGAACAAGGAAAGATGTTATCTTTTGGTAGCTATCTAGTCGTTTCGCCTTCAAACAGAGCACTGTATATCACATCCATTGGTTAGGTTTATAGTATGACTTTAGGAGCTGTACTCGTTTTATCTGAGTTTATCTCCACCGACTGGTTAAGCTTCCAGCCCCCATGGAGCCTCTATCGATGCCTCCTGTGTCGCAGAGATGTCCCAGTTTTATATATCAGGTCTATGCTGCCTTTATTCAGTCACCATTTTCCATTATGATCTTGTTCAAAGGAAGTTGAAACCTAAGTCAGCCATTCCTCAGTTATATTGACTTTGCATGTCGGCCATTCCTGGTACAGTTACTAGTTCGTGCACCTTATGGTTGAGTCCTTCCACATTATACAGCTTTGTTGAGTACCTCATGTTGGATGATGGGGGATGCCTTAATTCCCTCCTTCCAGCGGATTTCATCCCATCGACTTCAGATCATTTATTCTGGGATTGGAATCTAGAGTCATTTTTGAGTTCCTTGAGACTTGCAGTCATCAATGGCGGGTTCTCTCGCCATCGACAATTTTTGGGAATACCTCAATGTCCCCTGATCGATGGATCCTCTCAAGTGTTTGACCTCAACACATTTATTCACACTTGTTAGTTTGCACTCTAGTACCTTGATTCCCATTTTCATTATCGGTGGGTGATATCACGTATGTTAACGGTATACATCAATGACCGGTAATCAGACGATGGACTACTATGTTCAACCTCGACACCTCTATTCACATAGTAGGACATGTACTCATAGTGGTTTGTGTAGAAGACCTTCCAGATTGGTGGCATCTCTTATATGCTACCTCCTTGATCGTGCCAGTGTTCATGAGATTTCAGCTCTTGTGACTTGATTCCAGTATATGTCAAACATTTTCAGCTATTATGGAGATCTTGATCCATTGTATATCTTCAGCCATTATGGAGATCATGATCCTTTGTATATATTCATCATGGAGATTATGACCTATGTATATTGTACGTGGCGATGACCACTAATGTGATATTTTGTAGCATGCCTATTCATGGCCATGGTATTTGCAGTTATGTGCATAGTTGTATCATTGTACTCTGCTGATTGGGTGGCTGGTCTTCCATTTGGGATCCGTCATCACTCCACTTCTAGGATGGACTTATAATGTATTTCCACCATCGTATGACCCCTCTGACCTCACACATTAGGGGGCATCTGTTATAGCTAATTTTACCACACCAGGTGAATCACACTTGTATGGCCTCCCCCTATCCCACTGCAGACTCCGTAGACCCCTTGGACCATTTTTTGTCCTTTGATGTTTCCTAGACCATCCCTATAAACACTTGAAAATTGATATACGCGACTTTTAAACCCCTTATCGCATATATACATGGGTTTGACCCCTAAAACCGCATACATCGGGATGTGTACAAAATCCAAATCCTTTTGGATTTTTCCTTGACATGGATCCGACTCACTTGTATCCTGGCCTTCCATATGCCTTGAGATCGCTCAAATTCAACCTTTCATTACCCCTTTGAAAAGCTATATAAGGAACTCTTTGGATACATTGACGGCATAAGAGAATTGAGAGCAAAGAAACTATATTCCATTGTTGCCGGAACTTGTGCTTGAGTCTGCATCCCTTTGTCCCTTGGAGCACTTTTGTGTTCTTCCCAAGATTACCTTTTTCTTGTGAGCTTGCTATCGAGAGATGAAGGATTGAGGTGGTGGAGGCCCAAGTGGGGGATTCAGTTTCTCCGATTCGCAGACGTGCCGACAGAGGTTGTATTCATTGTAATCTCTGAATTTATATTTATAGAAATATCTTTTCCTGTCCAATAATGTATGTTTGAATGAATATTTTATCCATGGATGATTTCAAATGCTTATACATTGTTGATTATATATGTTAGAATAGATCTAACACCAATATATAGTATGCTTGTCTTTTTTACTTGTTGTTGAGGAAAGTGATTAATCAATTCAAGCTGAAGTTGGAAAGCTCAACGGGGATCTACTTCAACTGTCCAGAATAAGGTACAAGGTATGATCCTTTATTGTTAGATATTTGATTTCTGTTGCATATTGGAAAGGATTGATTTCTAGAGTTAAGCTGTCTGTTCTGGTACCCCAAGCCATAGGAATTTCTCTCCGTATCGGGCCCTAGAAAACAAAATGACAAGTCGACTTGGAAGATAAATAAAAGATAAAATAAAGAATAAAAAAAAGTACAAGACGAACTTATTTTGGAAACTTCTAGTGAAAAAAAGAATATAAATAAAGTGCCTCCACACTTAATTTTGAACATATACAACACACATCTCTCTCTCAATTAGTGCACACTTCTCAAGGAGGACAAGTGAAGATCAAGTGAAGCAAATTTTTGGGTTATCTTTGTTATAGTTGATTTTACCACACTTGGTGAATCACACTTTTATGGATTTCCATGTCCCTCTGCAGAATCTTTGGACCCCCCTTGCTCAAGCTATACTTTAATGATCCACGAAAATACCTAAAAAACACATGTTTATTTGTATACGCAACTTTTAAGACTATACCTGCGTGTACATGCAGATTTTGAGCCAATACCCGCATACATCGGTAAATGTGCATAAAAACAAAAAAAATTGGAGTTTTCCTCAATGAGTCCTGAATAAATTGACTCTTGGCCTTCCATATGCCTAGAAAATGCTCTGAATCGACCCTCCATTGTCTATTGGAGATCTATGAATTGAACCTCTTGGATGCATTGAAGGAAGAGAATTTTGGAGAGCAAGGAAACTATAGTTCATTGATGCCTCACTTGCTTATGCTTGAGTCTGCATCCCTTTATCCCTTTGGATCACACATTGCTGCTCTTACCAAGATTGTCATTGTCTTGTAAGATTGCCATTGAGATGGAGGATTGAAGTGGTGGAGGCCCAGGTGGAGGACTCGGTTTCTCCGTTTCAATGAGGTGCCGACAGATTTTGTCATTGTTCTATCTCTGTTTATTATTAATATAAATATCCATTTCTCATCCAATACATGTGTATAACTATGAATATTTTTTCCATGGATGTAGTTATATTTGCTTATACATGATGGTTTTATATAAGCTAGAGTAGGCCTAACACTTTCATATATAGCATGCTTGTCTTGTTTGTTGTTGTTGAGAGTGAATTATAAATATAAGACTGTTGGAAAATCTCTACGGGGATCTACATCAACCGTCTGGAATAAGGAATGTTTTGTATCCCTTAGTGTTAGCAACACTTGTTTCTCTTGCATAATGGAATGGATTGATTTCTGGTGACATTCATTCTATTGTAGTCTGCCCCAAGCCATAGGAAATTTCTCTCCGTAACAGAATTGACGACTCCACTGGGGATGTTCCTTGTTTTTCATTGGGGTTTGGGTTCCCATTGTGCTTGATCTGATCTATGTTTCTCCTTGTTTTTATGTCACATTTAGTAGTATGTTCATCCATTGACACTCCCCTAGAGTGTTTTGACCCTTATCTTGATTTTTACTGCTTTCTTCTCTATATACGCAGGTTTTATCCTAAAAGTCATGTACACACGCAATTGTTCTTTGAACAGTCGCGTACATCCTCCCTTTTGGTTGATTTTTTGATGTGGGAAGTTGTTGGGTGGGTTGTAAGTGTGGTTGGTTCTTCCTTGGTACTGATGTTGTCTGTTGAATGCTTCTTTTGTGACTAGAGACCCCTTTTTCATTGATTTTTCTTTGAAAGTACTTCTAGTCATTTATATCCTTTTTGTTTTTCCATTGGTGCATTAGTCTTTTTGTCTCAGTGTCATGCTTGTCTTGTGTTTGATGCTTGCTGCAAAGATTGGGAATTTTAATGACTTTTATTGCATTCTCATTCTTTTATATTGAAAATACAAAATAATTATCGTATTCTTATTTGCATCTCACATATGGATTTAAGGAGGTACTTGCTTTGGATCGCTTGGATGAGAGTTGCGTTTAGGCTTTCATATAGGAAGGATTGCATTGGCATTTGGAAAGGAATGTTTTTTGTGCATTTCATGTAGTGGAATACCCCTATCTTCATATTTAAATCCAACTTGTACTTGGCATTGTTTGTTATGTGTGCATTTTTACTTCATTGCTGAGTCATAACATCATTAGTTGCACGATCATTTCCCTTGAGTAATCACAACCTCTAAAATCAGCGCTTAATTTAAAATGAAATACACATTTTTATTTGATAGATTACATCAACAAGCTTAGGTTTTAGAGTCTTGGAATATGTTTCTGTGTGTAAATTTCTCCAATACTACTAAACGAAACAAGTCTGTCTAGGTGAGAGAGTGAAATATTTGGTATAATTAGTGTTCTCAAGAGGCTCCTCTTACACAAGAGTTAATCATGAGGTAGCGTACATGTTTGTGGTGAGGATAACTCCCTGCAACTCTATGTTCAATACCAGAGATATTTCCAGGATATTATTCGTATTTGGGGGATTTTGAGGTACCTTTGGTGCTTTTGAGCTTCGGGAATCGCTACCCTACCCATATGGTAGATACCTCCTGTGGTTGTCCACCTAAGCATGGTTATATTGGGGTGACCTTAGTTTCCTTACCTAGGTATCATGGGGGGTACTTGCAGAGGTTATTATGTGAGTGTCATGGCCAGGTAGGGGTCTGACAGCACAGTCGCTTTACACGTTGAAGATGAGGGCCAATATAATTGGTTACACACCTCCTCTTGTAGTGTATGGGAGTTTCAAGCCTCTCATAGGAGATACATACCTGCTACATTTGGGAGCTCATTTATCCTCCCCTTGGCTTGTTTGCATTCTGGCTTAGATTTTCTTAGGAGTGTGATCTTTGTGCACTAATTGTCTTTAGGGATCACAGTTACTTGAGTATATTTATGTTCTCTTGAGTTAGGGTCCTTTTATGTTCAACATGCCTGATATCACTACTAGTATCCCGTCACCCGCTCCGAGTCCTGGTGCATACCCTGGTGTTGGACTAGGGGGAACCAAAACCCTTTACCTAGCTCATATATTTGGGAGTGGTCATATTCTACCCTCTACTCCATTTGTGGAAGTATTTTCACTTCCTTCTCCTGGTCTTAACACTAGTGTTCGTTCTCATGAGGGTGGTAGTGGATACGTGAACGTTGGGTCTACACCTTACATTCCTTCTTATGTCCCATTGTCCATCGTACTGTTTCCTTTGAATGTAGTTTTCATGACCAATACTCCCTATATCCTATATTTTGGACTCTTTGTTGAATGTTTCCAACTATTTTGGACTAATATTGTCATCGTGTAGGATCCTTTTTTTGTACACTCTCTCCGAGGCTTTTACCCATTCGTGCCCATGACAGGTATAATTTCGAACTGACATATAGGATAGGATCACATTTCCACTTGCATTATGCATCAAATTATTACCATGTCACCTTAAATATAGGTACAAACCCACTTTGTAGTGTCTCGGAACCTTCATACTACTATTAGAAGTGGAATTACGTAAGTGGTAGAGCCTTCCTATTCATGGGTTCCCTAGCTAGATCCCACTTTTCCATTTGGTACCCATGTCATGAGTCCTCCCTTAGGTCTGGGAGACCCTTGTAGTCCTGCCATGTCTTTGAGCAAGAGCCTCATATCCCTCTTGAAATTTATGCTGGCCATCTCCCACGGGGACTCCCTTTTATATCAAGTTGTAACTGCATTCCATGCATTTTGGTTGCCTTATTTAGATTTATGTCAGCTCCCCGTCTCAAAGTTATAATCCATATAGCTCGAGCTCATCTCAATCATATCCAAATAGACTTTTACATATCCTTTGCAGCTTGATCATCCCTTATGGGGAGGAGACCTTCCCTCGAACATCTTTATCTTGCACATGATTCCTTGCATTGAGCATAGGTATGTTCCACTACTTGGAACTAGTTTGCTTACTTATGACACTTGTCTCCTCCTACCTGTATATTATAAGCACTTTTATTCTTTTTCAAGCTTTCTAATCTGAAAAAGTCCAAAAAAAATTTAAAAATATAAAAAGTTAGACGAGAAATGATATTACTTTTGGTAGTTGTCTAGTCATGTCACCTTCGAACAGAGCACTGCATATCACATCCATTGGTTGGGTTATTGGTATGACTTTAGGAGTTGTACTCATTATTCTAGGTTTTCTCCATCAACTGGTTGTGCTTCTAGTCCCTATGAAGCCTCTATCGATGCCTCTTGTGTCACAGAGATGTCCCAGTTTGCATGCCGAGTCTATGCTGCCTATTTCAGTCATCATTTTCCTTATGCTCTTGTTCAAAGGAAGTTTATCCTGAGTTGGTCATTCCTCGGTTATCTTGTCTTTGCATGTCGGTCATTCCCAATATAGTTAATGGTTCATGCACATATTATTTGTCTGAGTTCTTCCACATTATACATCGTTGTTGAGTACCCCATGTTGGTTGACGGGGGATGCCTTAATTCCCTCCTTCTAGCATATTTCTATCCATAGAATTCAGATAATTTATTATGGAATAGAAGTCTATATTCCATTGAGTTCCTTTAGACTTACAGTCATCAGTGGTAGGTTCTATTTCCATCGACATTTTTGGGAATACATCAATGTCCCCTGATCAATGGATTCTTTCAAGTGTTTGACCTCAAAACATCTATTCACACTTGTTAGATTGCACTATGTACCTTGATTCCCATCATCATTATCGGTGGGATATCTCACATCTATTAACAGTATACATCAATGACCAGTAATCATGTGATGGTCCATCATGTTCGACCTCAACACCTTTATTTGTGTGATGGGACATGTACTCATAACGGTTTGCATAGAAGACCTTTGAGCTTGGTGAAATTCCAGATATACTACCTCTTTGATCATGCCAGTATTCATGAGATGTCAACTCTCATGACCAGATTCCAGTATATTATTAGATATCTTCATCCATTATGGAGATATTGTTCACTATATATTGTACGTGGCGATGACCACACATGACATTTGTATATCATGCTTATTCATGGCCATTGTACTCTTATGTATCTGGAACTGCTACATATATATTTACAGTTGCATGCTGAGATTTATCATTCTATTGTACTGATGAGTGGCTGGTTCTTTCACCTGGATATTCATTACTCCACTTCTAGGATGGATATAATGTATTTTGAACATCATGTTACCCCTCTGAACTCACACATTAGGGGGCATCTGTTATATCTGATTTTACCACACTTGGTGAATCACACTTTTATGGCCTTCCATGTCCCTCTGCAAACTCTTTGGACCCCCCTTTCTCAACTTATACTTTTATTATCCAAGAAAATCCCTAAAAAACACCTGTTTATTTGTATACGTGACTTTTAAGCTAATACCTCTGTGTACATGCATCTTTTGATCCAATACCTGTGTACATCAAGAAATGTGCATCAAAACAAAAACTTTTGGAGTTTTCCTCAATGAGTCTTGAATAAATTGACTCTTGGCCATCCATATGCCTGAAAAATGCTCCGACTCGACCCTCCATTGTCTATTGGAGAGCTATATATTGAGCCTCTTGGATGCATTGAAGGAGGAGAATTTTGGAGAGCAAGGAAACTATATTTCATTGTCTCCTCACTTGTTTATGCTTGAGTCTGCATCCCTTTGTCCCTTTGGAACACACATTGATTCTCTTACCAAGATTTCCATTGTCTTGTAAGCTTGCCATTGAGATGGAGGATTGAAGTGGTGGAGAACTAGGTGGAGGACTCGGTTTCTCCGTTGCGACGAAGTGCCAACAGAGTTTGCCACTATTCTATCTCTATTTATTATTAATAGAAATATCCATTTCTCATCCAATACATGTGTATAACTATGAATATTTTTTCCATGGATGTATTTATATTTTCTTATACATGATATTTTTATATACGCTAGAGTAGGCGTAACACTTTGATATATAGCATGCTTGTCTCGTTTGTTGTTGTTGAGAGTGAATTAAAAATACAAGCGTATTGAAAATGCTCAACGAGGATCTACATCAACCGTCCGGAATAAGTTATGTTAGGTATCCCTTAGTGTTAGCAACATTTGTTTCTATTGAATATTGGAATGGATTGATTTTTGGTTTCATTAATTCTATTGTGGTCTACCCCAAGCCATAGGAAATTTCTCTCTGTAACAATATTATTATCTTATCTCTTTTGAGGTTCTTGTGGAAGAAGAGCACATTCTTGTGATAAGGTTTAATCTTCATTATTGATATTATTCTAGTATTGGATTGATTATTTATTTTGAGAAAAGTTTGTTCGGTTTTCTCATGTTTGGGCTCCCTAAGGTAAAATCTTTGTGCCTATTGTGCATGGTTGTCTTTCAATGATCCTTGTTTTACTTCCATTGAAATTTAAATAATTCTATGATTGTGGGATGAAGTAAATAATGAAAGAAATGAAATTATACTGCTAAAGTTATGAAAAACTAACATGGTATTTAACAGCGTTGAAAAAGACTGTTATAAAAAACTAGGGCATCCAAGTTTGGCCCTTTTATCCATAGATTTACTTGAAAAGAGTTCTTGGGAAATTTTCCCTAATAGCGCACACCTTTAAGTGGAGGCAAAATCTAGATTGGTGAAGTTTCAATTTTGACCTAATTTCTATTGGAACTAGGAAATTAGGGTCTCAGATTTTGAGTTGTTATGTTCAGAGTTTCGGTAGAAAAGGAGTTTCATTCAATTCGCAACAGGAGGGCACATTCATCTGTGGAATAATATTTTCCAAATTCCAAATCTCATTTTGATCTAGCTCTTGCTAGGGTTTCAGCAACAAATTTCAGATCTTAGTTTTCAGTCTCCAGTCCAGATGACAAGCATGAAGGTTGAAGATAGGCTTGATGGAGCTTCAAACTTTCATACATTGAATTCTAGGGTACTCATTATCCTATAAGAGAATGATAGTGTAAACCTTATTGGAGTACTAGAACCAGAAGAAGAATAGGAAAATCTCAATGGAAGAAGAGTGATACCAAGACAAGGAGGATCATAATAGATTCTATCAAGGATCATTTGATTCCTCAAATCTCTCAAAATAAGACAACTAAGGCCATATTTGATACCTTGAAGAAGTTATTTGAAAATGAAAATGTCAATAGATCTCTTTCTGCACATGCCAAGAAGGGAAAGGGAAGAGGAAAGAAGAGCTTTGGTAGAAAAGAAAAGGGTGAAAGATCAAGTCTTATTCCATAACAAAAGAAGAAGAAGGATCCTTGACACACTCTATGCTACAACTAAAGAAATTATGTCCACTATGCAAAACAATGTACCTCAAAGAAGATAAGAATCATACCTCTACTGGTGATGTTGACGAAGTTACTACACATAAGAAGTCAAGGAATGATGATCCTAAGGAAAGTACAGAAGATTGTCGACATGAATACTTATTCTAGTACACTCTATGTGTGCAACAATGGTTGCATTACTAGATGATGTGATTGTCATTGGTGATGTATGAAGATCCAGGTTGCAGTTTCTTCAATTGTATTCTGAAAAGAAAGAAGATGGATATTAGAGGATTCCCATGATTTCTATGAGGTAGAGTCAAGAGGAAGCCCACAAAACACCAAAATATAAGTATTTGGATTATCAGTTGCTCTAATAGATCAGATCTAAATGTTTTGAACATATTTTCATTACAGTTATATGCAAATATGTACTCCTATAATAAGGAAGTATGCTATAGTACAACATGATGAGAATATGATATAGTATCCTTTTATATGACTGAGATTAACGAGTAGTAAGCTGATGTAGTGCATGTTATGTATATGCTTACATAATTGTGTGAACTATTCCATTGAAATGTCATATGATTTGATTGATTATGAAATGTTGCTAACTATCTTACTAAATATTACTTGCAGGGAAATACCATATGTTATGGCCTACAAGAGAAGGATGACAAGTGTTGAAAGTGAAGTCATCCTGGTTGAGGTTCCTATTGATATTTAGTATTCGAGAGAAAGCATGATGCTATGAAGCAAGGAGATTCTAGGAGCATGGTTCTCATCTCAAGTTCTACATCACGTAGCAGGATGTCTTCCGTGATAGAGGGAGAAACTAAAATATATGTGAATTTTAATGAGAATGTTTCATTATGGAGATATCTAGAATCTCACATCGATGATGATACTAAGGAGAAGGAGGCTCCTATTTTTGAAGACCATGAATTTGATCATTAGGAGATTCTTTTAGATCCTATCGCAGATCCAGAACCTCCTAGAGATGTTGGCTAGAAGAGGACAAGATGGATTTTTGATACCTTAAATGATGCAGAAGGACATGCAGCTCCTCGATGAACATTCAAAGAGAGCAAGAGACCACATAGATACACAAGATATTCAGCCTTGATGAGTCACATCATTGATTCAGAGCCTTCTAATTTTGAGGGAGCAGTTGGACATCAGGTCTGGAAAGATGCCATGATGGATGAGTATCAATCCATCATGAAGAATAATGTTTGGGATGTAGTTCCAAGAATTGAAGGGAAGTCAATAAAAACTTCCAAGTGGATCTTCAAGATCAACCATGCTGCAGACGACAACATTGATAAGCAAAAATACAAATTTGTATCCCGATGCTTCTCTCAAAAAGAAGGAATATATTATGATGAGACATTTTCCCTTGTTTCCAGATACTCTACTATTAGGTCCATTATTTCTCTTACTTCTATCATGGGTTGGAAGTTACATCAGTTGGATGTAAAGAGTGCTTTCCTCAATGGTATAATTGAGGAAGATGTATATATGGATCAAACTGAGGTTTTTGTTATATATGAGGATTCTACATTTGCAGGTTGAAGAAATATCTCTATGGGCTTAAGCACGCACCCTAGGCCCGGTGCTCTAAGACTAACAGTTACCTGACAGATTTTGACTTCACTAGAAGTGAAGTAGATAAAAACCTTTATTACAAGGTTGTTGATAACCATCACTTGATTCTACTACTTTATGTTGATTCTCTCTTTCTCACAAGGGATGAGAGTCTGATTGATGCTCTCTTTCAAATTTGAGATAAAAGGCCTAGGGTTGATGCATTATTTCTTGGGTTTAGAGGTGTAGTGGGGAATTAATTAGACCTTCCTTATAAAATGGAAGTATACCACTGAGATATTGCGCATATATGGTATGATGGACTATAAGTCCATGGCTACACCCATGGAAGAAAATCTGAAGAAGTTAAATGATTCTGTAATATCTTCAAATTTAGTGGATTTTACCATGTACTGTTAAATGATTGGTTCCTTGTTGTACATGGTTAATATCGGGATATATATATATGTTATGTAGTGAGCATGTCGAGTTAGCACATGGTCGAGCTGAGACAAGTACATTGGGTAGAATCTAAGTATGTGCTTATACACCTTTGTACTACAGCTGGTTATGGATTGAGATATACCTTAAATAATCGCGTGAAGCTAACAAGATTCACAAATTTAGATTGGGATAGTAGTGAATTTTATAGAAAGAGAACCTATGGGTGTTGTTTTAGGTTGGGATCAACTACAGTTTCTTATTTCAGCAAGAAATAGACTTCTGTGGCACTCAGTATAGTAGAGGCAGATTACATTGTAGCTAGTGTAGCTAGCAAGGAAGAAATTTGGATTCGAAAGCTGCTTACATATTTGTATGGTCATGAGCTTGATGTGACAATGATATTTTGTGATAACTAGAGCTGTGTAAATCTCTTGAAGAACCATGTGCTCCATGACAGGTCCAAAAATATTGATATTAGATATCACTACATCAAACACATAGTTCAGAAGGGAGCATTGAAGCTCCAATATGTCTCCATAAATGAACAAATTGAAAATATCCTTACCAAGCCTTCATCTAGAGTGAATTTTGCATAATTCCATGAAATGCTTGGGGTGGTGGAGATTCCATAGACTTGTGCTCGACTCCTTTGACGAGTGTATCCTTGTGAGGAACGTTTTGTAATGTGGAGAGGACTCCTTTGAGGAGTGTATCCCTGTGAGGGATGGTTCCATGAGGAACATTATCTAGTGTGGAGAGTGATCCTTTTGTGGAGTGTGTGGTCCCATAGGAATGGACTAGATGTAGTCATCACCTCCTTCTAGTTGTAATGACTAGTAAATTGGAAGAAGTGTCTTCCTAGGGAATATAGCATCCCTTTAATAAAGAACATTGAACAAGTGCCTTCTTGGGGAGTATATACTCCTTTCAATTTTTGGAACGATAAAGTGCTTGGAAGAGGTGTCTTCCTAGGGAGTGTAGCCTATTTTCAATTTGATATCAATAAATTGCTTGGAATAACTGTCTTCCTAGGGAGTATACCCTCCTTTTGATAAAGTGTTTAGAAGAGGTGTCTTCCTTGGGATTATAACCAAGGTATTTTTTAAGGATTCTAATATTATACTTAAGTATAGTATTCTAGGTGATTGTTTTGGATTGAAAAAAACATGTTTATAGATAGGTAGGCGAATATTAAATATGAAACATAAAATTAACACTGAAATGTGTAAATTTTGGCAAATATTATGATAAAAACACATATTTTACTTAAATCTAGGTGATATTAGACACTAATAATGACCAAATAGCAAATTTATTTTTTGAAAAAAACCCAAATAATATCCAATTAGAGAATTTTCGCCCCAAAAAATTACCCTACTGTATAACCTCCTTTTGATTTGAGATCGATAAAGTGATTGGAAAAACTATCTTCCTGGGGAGTGTAGACTCCCTTCGATTTGATATTGATGAATTGCTTGAAATAAGTGTCTTCCTAGGGATTGTGTCCTCCCTTCATTTTTTAGACTGACAAAGTGCATGAAGAAGTAGTCCTCTTTGGTATAGGATGACCAAACTAATCAAGCAGATTAGATATTACCATTGGAAAAATGATGTGATTCTAGTCAGAACAGTTGTTTTGGTTAGGACTTGATCAAAAGAGGCCTTTATTATGATGACGAGATGTACGAGACAAGACATGATGATCATATTGTTCAAAAAAACAAGATCATAGAGCAATAAAAATAAACAATAAACAAGATGCAAATATTAAAACACATTACAAGAGAGACACGGATATAATGTGGTTCACCCAAGATGGGCTATGTCCACATAGAAATTTCGAGTCCTTTATTATTATTTCATCCAGCAAAGTGAAGGGATACAACCGGCAGCAACACCATTGTACTTTGTCTTCACTCTCTCACACACTCTCTCTCACAATCATAGAGATCACTTTTACAATGCTTAAATACAATACACAGTCGTATTAAAATTCCTTCCTTTTATAAAGGGAATGCTATGGGAAAATTCCATTGTTTCCCAAAACCATGGGCCCGTAAATCACCCATTATTGATCAAGTCATGACTACAACATTTTACAAGGAATTTTTTCCAAAATTTTTGCTACGAGGGCGTTTCCCCTGAACCCCTGCCAGTGGGGATCCCAAAATAGTCCCCCCCCCCCTAGACACTCCTGACGACTATAGTGGGGGGGGATCCACACCCCACACCCCCCTGTCATGTGATGGGTCCCAACACGACTGAAATAACATATTTAAATCAGGAAGATTGGGTTTCACAACCAACAATCTCCCACTTGGAGACCGATCACAACAACTCCAGCGTTGTTTCACTTGTTGGACTATGATATTAGACCTGGTAAATTTCTCATCTTCACCAAGGCCAACAAAAACTGAGCAGGAAATCAGTTTATCTCTGGTTACTACCTTTTTCAACATGTTTGCAGGATTCTGGCTAGTATGTATCTTTTCCAACTTTAACAATTCACCTTTGAGAACTGATCTTAAGAAATGGTACTTGAGTTGTATATTTTTAGTCTTCGAATGGAAGGCTAGGTTGTTTTCAATATGAATGGAACTCTAGTGGCATTGTATAACTTACTATTCTCCTTCTTCTTACCCAATTCCTCCAAATCATCTCTTTACTAGCCTCTTTAGTAGCAACATACTTTGCTTCTGTTGTTGAAAGTGAAACAACATTTTGCAGTTTCGAAATACAACTTATCGTTGTTCCACCTACAGTAAAAACATACCCTATGTTGATCCTCTTGTTGTCTTTATCACCTTCCATATCTGCGTCAACATATCCATATAAAACAATGTTGGGACCTCCAAAACATAATGCATGAGAGGTGGTTCCTCTCAAATACCTGATAATCCACTATACTTCCTTCCATTGCTCTTTACCTATATTTTTCATATACCTTCTTACAAATCCCACTACATGTGCAATATATGGTCTTATGCACACCATGGAATACATTAAGCTTCCAATTACCTATGAATAGGGAACCTTGGACATGTATTCTATCTCTTCATGTGTCTTGGGACACATCTCCTTACTTAGTTTGAAATAGTTTCCCAAAGGTGTACTAACTGGTTTTTCAATCTGCATTCTAAACTACTCCAACACCTTTTCTATGTACTCGCCTTGAGACAATGTCAATTTGTGATTTTTCTTGTCTCTTCTTATTCTCATACCAAGGATTTTCTTTGCAGAACCCAAATCCTTCATCACAAATGATTTAGATAGTTTCCTTTTGAGCACATTTATATCCTACATGTTGGACCCTACAACAAGCATGCCATCCACATACAACAACAAGATAATATATCTCCCATTATCTAGCCCCTTGAAATCAACACAGTGGTTAGAATGGCATTTACTATAACCATGTTCCATTATCCCTAGCTGCTTTAATGAGCTTTTGGGCCCATTTAGGCTACTGAGATTAAATAGATCATGGATTTATATCTATATCCTCTTGAGTTGTAAGCTCAATATCAATCTCGTGTTGATATTCCTCTTCATATGAATCTGAAATATTAGACAATAAATATGTATCTGCAAATGGAAGTAAAGGAGTTTTGCTTCCTTCATCTGCATCGAATAGAAGTTGTGGTTGTACTGGATTTGAGTATGGAATGAAATGTGAGAATGCATATTCCTTGGTGGCATGGTATCCAATACCTTTCGCTATAATATTCCCAGTTGATTTATCTGTGATCTCTACCGAGTCAGGGCTAAATACCACTTTCTTTGCTGAGCCAGTGTGAGTCATCTGGTATACAGATAACAAATTGTTAGAAAACAGGACCACATAGAAATAACAGATGTACAGTTAAATCATTAAAGAATATGAAAAACACATTAAACACATTACAGAGAGACATAGATATAACATCGTTCACCCAAACGATGGGCTACGTCCACACAGAAATCACAGTCCTTTTATTATCGTCCAGAAAGATGAAGGGATACAACCTGCGGCAATACCGCTGCACTTCCTCTTCATGCTCTCACACTCTCTCTCACACAATCACAGAGATTGTTTACAATACAATACAATACCATACATAGCCATATTACAATGCTTTTCTTTTATAGGGGAAATACCATGGGAAAATACTACGTTGAACCCAAACCATGGGTCCGAAAACTGTTGGCCAACAAACATCCCAAAATGTTCATCCACTTGTACTTTTCCTATCATCAAAATTTTTTACCCAATCCAAGTCAGTATATACTGTTAGAGTCAAATTTTCGACTCTTGAGTAGAAGAATCCAAAGTCCAAAGTTCCCTTGAGATACTTGAATATTATTTTCACTGCTAGTACATCAATGTTTTTTGGTGCATCTTGAAACGGTGCAACCAATCCAAAGTCTGAACTTAATGTCATCAAATATAATAGGCTTCCAATCATTGACCTGTAGAATGTTTGATTTTCTTTCGGAGATTCATCACCTTTGCTTGATTTACAACCTATGACCATGGGTGTGCTAACTAGTGCACAATCTTCCATTCTGAATTTGTTCAACATTTCCTTGATATACTTGGTTTCTGAAATGACTATGTCTTTGTCGGATTGAGAAATTTGTAAACCAAGAAACAATATTCATAGTTCACCAAGCATAGACATCTCAAATTCGTTTTGCATGTATATTGCAAACCCTTGACACATTTTTTTTATGTTGCCTCCAAAAATAATGCCATCTACATAAATTACAACAATCAACTAGTTTTCTTTTTCTGTCTTGATGTATAGATTGATGTTTGTGATTCCTCTTTTGAATTCTTCTTATTATAGATATTTATCAATTCTTGAATACCAAGCTCTAGAGATTACTTTATCCCATAAAGTGGTTTTTTTCAATATACATACATGATCCTTATTTTCTAATAATAAGAATCCTTCTAGTTGTTCAATATATAATTATTCCTCTAAATTTCCATTGAGAAAGGTAAATTTGGTCGTAATATCCCCGATGTAAATATAGGCACAATTTCTGATTTAATTGTGTAATTTCATCAAATAACTTGCATAACAATACTTACAAATAGATTGCACTCATTATAATAACAACATCCATCAAAATATATCCAAAGACCCACAAGATAGAAAAGACTCCATGGAATTTTATTATGGATGGAACTCAATCACAAGAACTATTGATTGCTATAGAAACTACATAATATTAATAACACTCCACCTCTAAGTGATGCCAAACCAAAATATCAAGCTCAAGTGAGAATTCTAGGTGAAATATCTACAATATTGACTAGGGTGGAATTCTTATACCATCAAAATCAATAACTACAGTGGAAAAGGATTTGACAAAACCTCTAACAAAAAAACCCTTAGCTCATAAGATAACCCAATCATAGGATAAAATAAAAAACATATCATATCATAATGCCAAGTGAGGTGTTTCCCTTGTTTTTATACTTCACTGGATCTCTACACCATGGGAAATACCATGGAACACCTAATACTATAGTCAATAGCATGAAACACCTAATACCATGGGAAATACTATGGATCATCCAATACCATCCACTGAAATATCCCCTATTTAATTAAATAACACTTAATATTATAACACTTTTAGGCCTAAGTGTCATCTGATAACCCCCTTGAATGATTATCTGGAAAGGGATGTTAAAATCCTCCCTTCCCAATATTTCTTATCCTCAAGTAATTCCTCCACACCTTGTGGCTCCTTTGAATGAATTGGACTGAAACTGAAAATGATACCAGGGACCCAAAGTAGTTGAGGAGAGGTGAAGCATTTTCTACTCAATACGTGATTGACAAGGTACCACCATAGGAATCCTCCTAGATATTTTCGATAAGTAGAGAATCATGATTATGCAACAACTCACTCAACCCCTGAACTAACTGCTCCAATATGGACCCAAACTCACGAAAGAAAGAATTGGTTCTTGCCTCTGTGTCAACTACTTAATTGTCTAATATTGAAATCCCAAGGTCCCATTATAAACTCAAAAAGGGACCACCATACTGATGATGGTCCACTCTAGTCATAATAAATTAACTACCATGCCACATCTACATCTTCCTCTCCTAGAACTCTAAGCTGAAATAATTGTAAAGGCTCTCAAATCCCCATAAATGGTATAGTCCCAGGGTCCCACACTAGCGTATAAGATGTGAAACACCCTCTACCCATAGCACTAGTCTACCAGGTGCTAGCACAATATTCACCTAAATACCCCTGATAATCCAAGCAAACATAAGTTGCACAAACTCCTCAAAAGAACACTCCTCCATGCATCCATTCCTAAGCATCCCAAGAATAAAATCCAGAAAGCGGAGACTAGTCATCTCATCAGTATCGGCTCCACTATCAGACTCGACCTTGAAATACAGAAAAGATAGTCTTCCTTGCTAGATAGGAGAAGCCTCAATCTATCCTCCAAGAACATCCCATAAATGTATTGAAACAATAACCATCACAACTTTTGCGGTCCTCTCTATGATCTGAAATAATCCAATGCTTTGATGAATTCCTAGATCCCACCACCAAATAGGGATTCCACCAAATACAACTCCTAAAAATGGTTGGCGTGCCATGCTGATAATCATTAATCCAATGAGCCAAGTCCTCGAAATGAAATCCTCTAGTGGAAACCAAGAACCAAGAATCAACTTTGAACCTGCTAATCTAATCGGATCCTACCAAACTCCATCGAGAAATATTCCATCCCAATCACTATATATGTGCTCAAATAATCCATGGGGTCTACACACCTGCAACTTTGTCCACTCCTCTTGCAGAATCATCATAAGTGGATCCTCCCTCAAACCAAGAGTTCCACTCATTTCATCATGTATCTTAGATGCCAAAGATGATGGATTCTTTACCTCCATTAATAATGAAGAGCATTTCAAACTCAATCGGTAACCATGCTCATCAATATTCCCACAGTCACCATAAGTTGGACAAGCTATTGCTTCCTCATATTTTGTTGATTTGGAAACTGCATCATAAGCATACCCATCCATTATATCGGTGAAATTTTCCTCTATAACTGTATTTTGGTCTTCCTCTGTGCATAAATTCTTAATATGGTTAGATATATGCATCTTCTCTTGTCCTTCATTCTCAACTCCCTTCAATTTCTAACCTATTCCTTTTAAAAAATCCTCATCCAAATCCTTGGTCCAACTTTTGTACTTGATGGTGTGATACTATTGAAAGGATAAAGCTACACATACCTCATCGCCTATTGCTATATATTCCTAATATCGAAGCATGTGTTGAAGTGATGTTGTCTCCTTCAAATTTTCAACCAAGATCTCTCACACTGTCTTCATGTTTTCACAGGATGACAAGATCACCAGCTCTGATACCGCTGTAATATCCCTTATGTAAAGATATGCACAATTTCTAATTTAGTTGTGTAATCTCATCAAACGGC
The DNA here is from genome assembly GCA_001517045.1 of Pseudotsuga menziesii. Taxonomy (NCBI): domain Eukaryota; kingdom Viridiplantae; phylum Streptophyta; class Pinopsida; order Pinales; family Pinaceae; genus Pseudotsuga; species Pseudotsuga menziesii. The sequence goes on along the minus strand of LPNX010625500.1, from coordinate 247,388 downwards.
TTGCATAACAAGACTTACAAACATATTGCACTCATTCTATTAACAACATCCATCAAATATATCCAAGTGCACATCATATAGAAATGACAACATGGCATTTTATTATGGAAGGAACTCGAATACAATAACTAATGGCTACTATAATAGCTACATAATGCTAATAACATTCCACTTGGAAGTGATGGAAAACCAAAATATCAAGCTTAAGTAAGAATTATGAGTGAAATCTCCACAATATTGACTAAGGTGGAATTGGTGCGCTACCAAAATGAATCACTACAATGGAAGAGGTTTTTCCAAAAGCTCTAACGAAAAACCCTTAGCTCATAAGAACACTCAATCATGGGATCAAATAAAAAACATACCATATCATAATGAAAAGTGAGATGTTTCCCTTCCTTTTATACTTCACTGTAGTTCCATACCATGGAACACCCAATACCAAGTGTACTGTACACTTGTTCCCCCGAACCCCAAAGTGGGGGAACGAGTGTATAGTACACCTAGGGTACAAACACAGTTGAATAATATCTCTGGATCTGGAAGATCAGTCTCCACAACCAACAAAATCCCACTTGGAGACTGATCACAACTACTCCATCGCTTCTGCAGTTACTGGAATATGCTCTAGAACTTAGAATTTGAAAATTTCTTATTTTCACCTTAATGCTTGAAGGCCAATGGAAACCGAGCAGGAACTCAGTTTCTCTCCGGTTACTCCCTTTTTCAAGATGTCTACAGGATTCTGGATAATATGTATCTTTTCCACTTTTAACAGTTCTTCATCTAGAATAGATCTTATGAAGTGGTACTTGAGTTGTATATGTTTAGTCTTCGAATGAAAGGCTGAGTTCTTTGCAAGATGAATAGCACTCTAGCTATTACTTTACAACCTGTTATTCTCTTTCTTCTTACCCAATTCCTCCATGAACCTCTGCGACCAAATCATCTCCTTACTAGCCTCTGTAGTAGCAACATACTCTGCTTCTGTTGTTGAAAGTGAAACAACCTATTGCAGTTTTGAAATCCAACTTGCTATTGTTCCACCCATAGTAAACACATACCCTGTGGTGCTCCTCCTATTGTATTTATCACCAGCCATATATGCATCAACATATCCCTATAGAAAAGTGTCTGAACCTCCAAAACATAATGCATGAGAAGTGGTACCTCCCAAATACTTGAGAATCCACTGTACTGACTTCCAATGCTCTTTACCTGGATTATTCATATACCTACTCACAACTCCCACTGCATGTGCAATATCTGGTCTTGTGCACACCATGGAATACATCAAGCTTCCAACTGCTGATGAATAGGGAATCCTAGACATGTAATCTATCTCTTCCTGTGTCTCTGGACACATCTCCTTACTTAGTTTGAAATGGTTGGCTAAAGGTGTAATAACTGGTTTTGCATTCTACATTCTAAACCTCTGCAACACCTTTTCTATGTACTTGCCTTGAGTCAAAGTCAATTTGTGATTTTTCCTGTCTCTTGTTATTCTCATACCAAGGATATTCCTTGCAGCACCCAAATCCTTCATCGCAAATGATTTATCTAGCTTTCTTTTGAGCACATTTATATCTTGCATGTTAGACCCTAGAACAAGCATGTCATCCACATACAATAACGAGATAATGTATCTTTAGTTATCTAGCCTATTGAAATAAACACAGTGGTCATAATGACATCTATCATAACCTTGTTCTGTCACAAACTTGTCAAATTTTAAATACCACTGTCTTGGAGCTTGCTTCAGGACATACAAGCTCTTCTTCAACTTGCAAACCAAATTCTCCTTCCCTTTGACCTCATACCCTTGTGGCTGCTACATATAAATCTCTTCCTCCAAATCCCCATGGAGAAAGGTTGTTTTTACATCTAACTGTTCAAGATGCAAATATTCTATCACCATTAGACTTAAAATAGTTCTAATTGAAGTCATTTTAACAACAGGAGAAAATATTTCATCAAAGTCTATACCTTTCTTTTGTGCAAACCCCTTTACAACAAGTCTAGCCTTGTACCACTTCTTTCCTCCATCTTCTTCCTTCAACCTTGTAAACCCAGTATTCTACAATGCCCTTTTTTTTGCAGGAAACTTAACCAGATCTGAAGTCTGGTTTCTTACCAATGAGTCCATCTCCTCATCCATGCCTTGCTCCCACTTATTTATATGTTATACCTGCATTGCTTCTTCATAACATTCTAGTTCACCAGAATCAGTCATCAATCAATAATACAGTGAAGGAGAGAATCATTCAGTGGGTCTACTTAACCTGGTAGATTTTATTACAGTTGCAGGAGTTTCAGGTACCTGCTACTGCACTTGATTTTCTGGTGCCTTTGGAACTTCATTTTATTTTATTTCATCAAGCACTGTGTACTATGTGTTTTCCTTTTCCACTTTCTTTCCTTGCAACTGATCTTTATACATAACCTTTTCATTGAACACTACATCTCTACTCCTAATGATTTTTGTGATTTTCAAAATCCCATAAGCGATAACCAAAATCATCAACCCCGTATCCAATAAAGGTACATTTCTTGTATTTAGCTTCAAGCTTTGTTCTATCATATTTATCAATATGGAAAAATGATTCACAACCAAAATTTCTCATATATTAGTATTTTACATGTTTACCTTTCCATGCCTCCTCTGGAATTCCACCATCCAAAGCGCTTGAAGGCCCTCTGTTTATTAAATAAACAACAGTGTTTACAGCATCATCCCAAAACTGTAAGGGAAACCCTACATGAAATCTCATACACCTTGCACGCTCCATGAGCATTCTGTTCATCCTTTCTGATACACCATTTTCTTGCAGTGTTCAAGGGACTATCTTCTCTCTACGAATACCATTGTGTGAACAGTAACTGTAAAACTCCTTGCTACAGTATTCAATTCCATTATCAGATCTGAGACATTTCAACCCTTTTTTTCTCATTCTCGGCCAAAGCTTTCTACTTCTTAAAAGTATCAAACACATCATATTTCTATCTAATACAATAAACCCAAGTTTTTCTTGTTGCATCATCAATAAAAGTAACATAATAACAAGATCCACCAAGAGAGTGTACCTAAGTTGGTCCCCATACATCTGTACGGACAAGCTCTAACTTTCACTCTTCTTTTCTTTCCCAACCCTAAGAAATATAACTCTCCTATGTTTTCCATAAACATAGTTCTCACATAATTCCAAACTTACCTGCTTCATATCTGGAAGCAGATTCCCTGAGTGGAGAATCTGCATCCCCTTCTCACTCATGTGGCCAAGCCTATGATGCCACAACGTTGCACCTATTTCTATGGAAGCTACATAGATAGAATAATCAGTATTATAAGGGCATAAATATAGCGTACCTACCCTATATCCTTTTGATATTACCAGTGATCTTCCACCACGTTTCTCCAAACGTAGACAAACAACCGCTATCTCCCAACTGAGATTAGATTTATTTTCATATTAGGAATGTTCCTTACATATTTTAGCATCCATTCACTTCCATTATTTAACTTAATTCGTACCTTACCCTTTCCAACAATTTTACATGGTTCATCATCCCCCAATAAAACATGTCCAAAATCACCTTGAACATAATCATGAAAGAATTTCCTATGGGGTGTAGCATGACATGAAGCCCCTGAATCTACTACCCAGTAATTGCTAGTATTTTCTAATGTAAGAATCAAAGCATCTTGTAACACCTCACCTGCTACATTCTCTTCATGAGTAGTATCGTGTTGTCTATCTCCTTTCTTCTTTGGAGCTCTGCGGTCTTTCTTCAGATGTCCTTTCTTACCATAGTTCCAACACTCTATTTTTTTGAATCTAGACTTGGATCTGCCCTTTCTAGACTTTCTGTGGTTACCTAGGCTCTTTCCTCTCTCCTTTTGTCTCCCTCTGCTCTCCATGGTCAATGCATTACTTGATGTCTCACCTGTGCTTTTTCTTTGCATTTCCTCTCTAAGAATAACACCAACAACATCATTAAACTTAAGAGTGTTTAAACTAGGGATAGAGTTACTTACATCCATGACCAAGCTATTTTATCTTTCTGGCAATGAACACAATATTAGAAGAGGCCTAACCTCATCATCAAAGTTCACTTTTACAGAACTTAACTAATTGGTAAGTGTATTAAACTCATTTAAATGATCGGCAATAGATCCACCTTCCGACATCTTCATATTAAATAAACACTTCATTAAAAATACCTTGTTGGAAGCCGAGGGTTTATCGTAGAGCTTACCCAATGCGCTCATCATTCCCTTTGTTGTTTTTTCTTTAGAAATATTGAAAGCCACCGACAAATCTAGGCACAGTTGTATTGTTCTCAGTGCCTTTCTGTCAAGAACCTCCCATTCTTCATCCTTCATAGCCATCGACTGTTTTTCTTTTTTTCCCAACGACAGGTACCGATCCTTCTAGTACAAATAGTCCTCCATTTGCATTTTCCATAACTGATAGTTTTGGTCGTTAAATTTCTCGACCCTAAACTTTCCTTCTTCCACCATTGCTCCCATTCAAACTAGGAACCCTTCTTTCCTATGAGTTTACCAGCCAAATAGACCTTTTGGCTCTGATACCAATTGTTAGAAAATAGGACCGCAGAGAAATAACATATATACAGTTAAATCATTAAACAAGATGAAAAAACACATTAAACACATTACAGAGAGACACAAATATAAGGTGGTTCACCTAAATGATGGGCTACGTCCACATAGAAATTTCCAGTCCTTTTATTACCGTCCAAAAAGATGAAGGGATACAAACTGCAGCAAACTGTTGCACTTCCTCTTCACGCTCTCACAATCTCTCTCACACAATCATAGAGATTGTTTACAATACAATACAATACCATACACAGTCGTACTACAATGATTTTCTTTTATAGGGGAAAGACCATGGGAAAATAATACGGTTAACCCAATACCATGGGTCCACAAAATTGTTTGCCAACAAAGTGGGGTAACGAGTGTACAATACACCTAAGGTATAAACACAGCTGAATAATATCTATGGATCTGGAAGATCAGGCTCCACAACCAACACAAATTTGTTCCAATGGAGGGAAAATTGAGTACATTTCTGAACTCTTCATGATGGATCTTAATAGAAACTTTTCCTGCTTCTGGGATCTAAGAGTCAGCACCCATATGAATACTAGGTCCTCCTGAGAGATTGAGAGTGGTGAAGGATTCCTTGGAGGAAACCATGTGGTTGGATGCTCCAGAATCTATCAAGTAATCCTTAGATCGAGAGAGGCCTGCCTTCAAGACATGGAACCTTTCATGATCTTCTGTCGATTTTCCAACATCAAAATTCTTTACTCTTTATGGAAGAGCAATATTGTTCTGTTCAAGGAGTGTTGACAATTGGTTGATTGTCTTCTTCATGCACTAGCTCTCTAGATGAAATCCTCTCAAATTGTATGGACACTTAGTCTTCTCAAGTTTCTTATTTTTCTTGGAACCCAAGGCTCCATCAAAATATATATGATTCTCCTTTGGCTTCAAAGGAGTGGCTTTGGGCTCCTTCCCTTTGTGCTTCCCTCTTGCTTGCGCACTATTTGAGTCTGTCATCAAGAGTGTTTGATTCTTGGAGGTTTGAATCACTCCCCTTTGAACCAATTTATATTGCTCTTGTATTAAGGACTCAACAAAAGCATCTAGAGAAGGAATCTTTTGATTGGGGATGGAAGCTCTTCCAAAATGGAATGTAGATACAAAGAATAAGTACTCGGTATAGATAGCACAAGCTGCTCATATTTCCTCTCGAATCCACATTGTTTGCATTGCAATACTAGTGACTTGTATTTTGTGAAAAATTGTTGAATAGATTCGAAATTGTTGGGTTGTAGACCAATGAGCTCATTCTCCAATATGTGCCCTCGAAGCTTCCTTCGGAGTCCTTAGTCCCTCAAGATGGAACAAAAGATCTCAGGAGATATGAGTGCACATGAAGCTGAAGGCTTCATCAAGCTGATTCAAAAATTTGTTCTTCTCAACATATTGTTGGGGCTCAATTTCTATGCCCATTGTCATCCTATACAGACCAAGTTTGTGCAAGGATACCCGCATATATTCCCTCCAATTAGTGTAGTTGAAGGGTGTAAGGATTTGGGGTACAATAGCTGAAGAATCCATCTTTTTGTATGTTGAGACAATCAATTCCTCAAGAATATACGTAGATACCTATGAAAACACTGCAAAAACCAAATTCAATTCGCAATCATGTTAGTTTAAATCTTTTACACCTCAACATGTACACTTTCTTAGAGTCTATCACACCTAGATAGACTTCTCTAAACAAAATTTAGAGGGAGCATGGATATCATTCCAGGATTGATGTGGAAACTCAGTTGCTTTTGGTGTACAATGGAGATTAGACAAGACTTGTTGCTAGCCTAAACAAGGCTTTGATACCATGTTGAATTTGTGAACCTATTGTTATACAAGAAAATGACATCAATTGTGAAGTAGATTATGAAGTGGAATATCAAGAACAATGTACACTAAACAAGACAAATTTGAGACAAATCTAATATGAATTTATCAATAAATTACAACATTAATCTTCACTAATTCAGCAGTAATACAACAATGTTACAATAAGGATAATTTGAATCATGTGGATAGGATTCGAATCTACTAACCCAATATGACTGAATAGCTAACTAGGAGTGTCTAAATCACTACATGGGAGCCACTAGTCTAACTCATGATGTCTAAATCAGTCCAACAATCAGTTAAACTAGTTAAACTGATGAGGCAGGTGGAAAAAGGTGCCACTTCCCCATGCATCCATGCAAAACTGGCGCTAGAATAACTGAGAGTGATCTAACTGAATGTAACTAGAGTTTAACTCAACATAATTTCTTACCAACCATGATCAACTGATGGAGGCTACTAGTGGCACTCAGAGTGGCTCCTATAATGTATGGATTGGTCTCAGAAGCACATAAACACATGCACAAACATGTAGTAAGTGGCAGCTAACCTCTATATGTGTTCCTCACACTCTAGTACAGTAATAATGTGCCCCTAAGTTAGGCAAGATGATAAAATAGACTATATATGGACAAGGGAGGATTATATAATCCTAACATTGAAGTCATTTTAACAACAAGAGAAAATATTTCATCAAAATATATACCTTTCTTTTGTGCAAACCCCTTTACCACAAGTCTAGCCTTATACTGCTTCTTTCCTCATTCTTCTTCCTTCAACCTGTAAACCCATTTATTTTGCAATGCTCTTTTACTTGCAGGAAACTCAACCAAATATCAAGCATGGTTTCTTACCAATGAGTCCATCTCCTCATTCATGCCTTTCTCCCACTTATTTCTAATTTCCACCTTCATTGCTTCTTCATACATTATGTTTCACCAACATTATTCATCAATAAATAATACACTGAAGGAGAGAATTGTTCAGGGGGTCTTCTTAACCTGACAAATCTTCTTACACTTGTAGGAGTTTGAGGTACCTCCTATTGTTCTTAAGTTTCGGGTACCTATGGAACTTCATTTTATTTGATTTCATCAAGCACTATGTACTGTGTGTTTTCCTTTCCCTTTTTCTTTCCCTGCAATTTATCTTTGTGCATAACCTTTTCATCGAATACCACATCTCTACTCCTAATGATTTTGTGATTTTCATAACCCCATAAGCGATAACCAAAATCATCAACCTCGTATCCAATAAAGGTGCATTTCTTGGATTTAGCCTCAAGCTTTGTTATACTTTCTTTATCAATATGGAAAAATGCTTCACAACCAAAATTTATGAGAACTTAGTAGTTTATCTTTCTACCCGTCCATGTCTCCTCTGGAATTCCACCATCCAAAGCAATTGAAGGCCCATTGTTTATTAATTATACAGTAATATCTATGACATCAACCAAAAACTGTAAGGGCAACCCTGCATGCAATATCATACATCTTGAATGCTCCATGTTGGAGTCATTATCCAACCTACACATAATTATTTGGCTTATTTGGCCTAATTTACCACTTATACTAAGTTTTTGACTCAAATATGTGACTGCATTATCAAATGGATCATCCTCCTTCAATCAGGGAGCCTAACTAAGTCTTCTCCTTCAATCGGGGAGACTAACTGAGCCTCCTCCTTCAATCAAGGAAAAAATATGGGTTGATCTGCATGACATAAGTGCCCCAAATCAGCTAACTGATGGTTGTTTCACCTACTTTCATTTAAACTGAAGCTGTAAAGGCACCTCCCTCATTATTTTGTCTATTTTTGGTAAATTCTAGTTAACTAGAGTGATTTAAGGCACCGCCAACTACTTTTGGTGACTCAGTTCATTTCAGTTTAGTTGATCCCACCTAACTGAATTCAGATATGCGCCCTCACCTACTGATTGACATGTAGTTGAGTTCTATTCAGTTAGACTCAATCTAAGCTACCTTTGATTCAGTTAGAGTCAATTAATGTTGGGTTAAGTGGTTAACTGATGTGTCGAGTAGTGTCTAACTGACAGCTAAGCCACTCTCATGTACTTAATTCGAATGACCTCTCTAGGATTCGAATTGTCTAGCTATTCATGCCATTGTATGACATTGTATCACTACTTTTTATTAATGATCGAAATTATACAGCTACAACTGCTTATTACACTGTTTTCATGTCATTTTATGAGTGAAATTGTTCTATGGAATCTATTATGAGTTTTTTCTTGTTTCTTAGATTGTTGTGACTCCAATTTCATATGGTATCAGAGCCATGGCAGCACAAGGCAATTCTTCTACAAGTTTCTTGTTGGATCTATGATGCAATTTGAGCAAAAATCGCAAAAAAATTCCAGCTCTGCACCAAAAGCAGAGAGTTTACCACATAATTCCTGGAATCCCAACCTTGTTGATCAAGCTTGCTTGATTAACAATCCATGTGTGAAGAAAACTCCAAAAGTGTAAGTTGTTTGGCCTTATTGTATTTTTTTTATTTGCGGGTTTCTCAAACACTTCACTGCATTCGCTACAGCAACATAATGGTCTCTTCAAGCAATATTATCACTCCTTTGAACTATCATCAATGGAAGGAAGATATTGAGATACAGTTGCACTCCAGAGGACTCTATAGTGTCACCATGGGCACAGAGATAGAGCCAAATGCATTAGATGACAGAGAAAAATATTGGAACAAGCTTGATGAATCATATGGATTTCTATGCCTATCAATTTAAAATGACCTTCTCTTCCACCTCGCTTGATTGAAGACTCCCAAGGAGATATAGGACCAACTTGCTACTCTTTTTTATAAGCAATATGACTTGAGAATCTATCAGCTTGAGAATGAGTTGATATCTCTAAACCCGGGGAACTTTGAGACCATGAATGACTTCTTTACCAAGTTTAAGCACATGGTGCTCCAATTGAAGCAGTGTAAAGTTGAGAATGAAGATGATCAATTCATCCTCTACATCCTTTCAAAACTTGGACCAGACTACTCTATTTTTGTGTCTACCTTTCATATCGGAAAGCTTACAATTCTGAATTGGAAGATTTCGACCCTAAATGCATTCATTGAGTCTCTCACCAATGAGAATGACAAGCTTGTTCAAATGGGAATCATCAGAACCTATAAAGATCAATCCTTGTTTGTTGGAGGACCCAAATATTTGAATGTCAAAGGGCATCAAAAGAAAGAGAAAACAAAGTTTGACCCTCCCAAGCCAAAGGAGAAAAACCAGCAGTTGAATGAGCCTTTAGGTTCAAGGAAGAACAAGTAAAAGGGCAAAGAAAAGACCATTTTCTCTTAATTTGGAAGAGGCTTTCATCCTAAAATCTCTTGCATGAAGAGAAAAATTGATAAAATGGATCTTCTCCTTGATAAGAACAACATCAATCTTCTTGAAGGTGCAAGGAAGAAGGACAATCAAGATTGGATCAATCATCCCAAAAGAGGACATGCTCTAATGGCTAATGTTTCAAATCCTAGAGCTCTACTCATTGAATCTAGTGCTTCGAACCATATGGTTGCATGCAAATACTCCTTCACAACATTGGACTCCGATATTTGCATCTCCGTCCACATGGGAGATGACTCTCAAATCACATCAAAGGGAAAAGGTAGTGTCAATCTAGAACATGAAAGCTTCAAAAATGTTCTTTATGTGCCCTCTTTGGATTCAAATCTGTTGTCTGTGTATCAAATGACACACACAGGTTTGCCCAAAATAATTACATTCAGTCCAAATGATGTTGAGATCTCAGAGATTGCATCAGAAAACTCATTGCTACAGAGATAGCGAATCATTTTGCTAAGACCTATGAGTTCTCCAAATTTGTGCCTAACTCAAATCCTAGCGCTCTTTTGACTCATGGTAATGAGGTCAGATGGTTTTGTCATGAAATGTTTGGACACCTAAATTTCAAATACTTGAAGCAACTTCAAAAGCATTCCATGGTGGAAGGCCTTCCTACATTCAAATCCTCCAAAGGGATCTACAAGGGATGCATTGTCGACAAGCATCCTGAGCATAAATTTAATCGGTGAAAGGCAAGTCGAGATACATGTATTTTGGGGCTGATGAATTATGATATCAGTGGTCCAATTCCTACAACATCCATGATTGGTTGAAGGTATGTGCTCACTTTCGTCGATGACCTGTCTAGATTCACATGGGTCTATTTTCTCAAGAAAAAATCTGAAGTTCTTGAAAAGTTCATAGATTTTAAGGCTTCTGTTGAGAATTCTACTGGGAGCAAGATAAAAGCTCTTAGATGTGATAATGGAGGAGAGTACATAAAAACTGAGCTGCTGCAAATTTTTTCTCAAAGTGGAATCAAGATTCAGCACACCATTCCCTACACACCTCAGTAGAATGGTGTATCGGAAAGGAAAAATCGGGATCTTAAAGAGATGACAACCTACATGCTTGAAGCAAAAGATTTGGTTGAAAATATTTTGGATGAAGCTATGAATGTTGCTTCCTACATTCATAACAGGGTTCCTCATTCATTCGTGAAAGGAAAAACACCTTTCGAAGCATACTTTGGTCACAAACCGGATGTGTCCAATTTCAGAGTTTTTGGGTCCATTGCTTGGGCTCAAATTCCACTAGATAAGAGAAAGTCTTTGCAACCGCAGAGTGTTGAGTGCATTTTCATTGGGTATCTGAAGGAATAAAAGGGATACAAACTCTTGAATATAAGAACCAAAAATATATTCATAGAGAGAAGTTTTTGCTTTGTAGAACCTCTCCAAGATGTGAAACTAGTAGAGGAATAAATTGCTGAAATTCCCTCTCATTCTGTTGAAGATTCTGGAGATGAAAATAGAAGTGTGAGCTATGATATTTCAGATCTGATGTATGATATCAGTGAGAATGATATATCAGGTTCTAAAATAGATCCAATTGATCCCACTCATCTACCAAAATGGGTCAAAAAGACTCTCTCTTATCTCGGGTTAGATGTTGGAAATCTTGCTGATCCAAGGAGAACTCGATCAGATTTTCAAAGAGAAAGTATTTCTCTTTCTTGAAATGACTCTTTGTTGTCTAAGAAGTGCTAAATTATGATTGGATATGATCCTAAGTCATATTATCATGATTGGAATTATCCTAGATAGTAAGCTGCAATGGATGAAGAGTTCAACTCTCTCCGAAAAATTGCAACCTGGGAGCTAGTTTCCCTTCCACCTGGGAGGAAACTTGTTCAATGCAAATGGGTCTATTGGAAAAATTTTGCTACAAATGGATCAACTTGAAAATATAAAGCACGACTGGTAGAAAAATGATTCTCCCAATTCCAAGGAGTGGACTACACTGAGACCTTTGCACCAATGGCAAAAATGGAATCTATACTGCTATTTTTGGCCATTTCTGCATCCAAGCACTGGGAGGTGCACCATTTGGATGTAAAAAGTGCTTTCCTTCACGGACACCTGCAAGAAGAGATATACATGAATCATCCTGAAGGATACACATCAGATCCATCATTGTTTTGTAAGCTGCAGAAATCCTTGTATGGCTTAAAACAAACCCTAAGATCTTGGTACGCCAAAATGGATTATTTTTTTCTCTCATAGAACTTTGAAAGATGTAAGTCTGATCCAAATGTGTACTTGCATAAATATGAAGGTAATTTTCTGATTATAGTTATGTATGTTGATGATCTTTTAATCACAGGAAGCACCCTTGCTTCAATTACTTTTATAAAAACTGCTTTACATGAATCTTTTGAGATGAGTGATCTAGGCCTGCTAAGGCAGTTTCTCGGGATAGAAATAACTCAAGATTTTGATGGGATTATGGTGACACAATCCAAATATGCTTCAAACCTATTAATTAAGTTTAATATGGATTATTGTAGCAAACACGTCAGACTTTTTTCTAATGCAATAAACCCAAGTTTTTCTGGTTGCATCATCAATAAAAGCAACATAATAACGAGAGACACCAAGAGATTGTGCATGATACAGTCCCCATAAATCCATATGCACAAGCTCTAACTTTTCACTCTTCTTCTATTTCCCAGCCCTGAGAAATATGACTCTCTTTAGTTTTCCATAAACACAATTCTCACATAATTCCAAACTTCTCTTCGAATATGGAAGCAATTTCCTTGAGTGGAGAATCTACATCCCCTTCTCATTCATGTGGCCAAGCTTATGATGCCACAACGCTGCACCTGTTTTTGTGGAAGATACAAAGATATAATAATTAGTATTATGAGAACATAAATAATATGTACCTATTCTATCTCAGTTTTCTATTACCGGTGCTCCTTTGGTGATATTCCACCACATTTTTCCAAACGTAGATAAACAACTGCTATCTCACAATTGCCCTATTGAGATCAGATTTCTTTTCATAGCAGGAATATTCCTTACATATTTTATTATCCATTCATTTCCATTATTTAACTTAATCCATACCTTACCCATTCCAACAATTTTACATGGTTCATCATCCCCTAATAAAACATGTCCAAAATCACCTGGAACATAATCATTAAAGAATTTCCTATGGGGTGTAGCATGACATGAATCCCCTGGATATCATACCCAGTATCCAATAGTATTATCTAATGTAAGAATCAAAGCATATTGTAACACACCACCTGCTACATTTTCTTCCTGATTAGTCTCTTGCTTCCTGTATCCTTTCTTCTTTGGAGCTCTACAATCTTTCTTTAGATGTCCTCTCTTCCCACAATTCCAGCACTCTATCTTTCCCAGTCTGGACTTGGATCTTCTCTTTCTAGACTTGTTGCGATCACATGGGCTCCTTCCTCTCTCCCTTTGTCTTCCCCTTCTCTCCATGGTCAACACATTACCTAATGTATCACTTGTGTTTTTTTCCTCCCATTTCCTCACTAAGAATAACACCAACAACATCATCAAAATTAAGAGTGTTTGAACCAGGGACAAAGTTAATTACAGCCATGACCAAGCCATTCCATCTTTTTGGAAATGAGCACAACATTAGAAGAGCCCTAAACTTATCATCAAACTTCACTTGTACAGAAATTAACTTACTAGTAATCATATTAAATTCATTTAAATGGTCAGCAACAAATCTACCTTCTAACATCTTCATATTAAATAAACGCTTCATTAGAAATACCTTGTTGGAAGTTAAGGGTTTTTCATGGAGCTTATCCAATGCACTCATCACATCGTCTGTTGTCTTTTCTTTCAAAATATTTAAAGCCATCGTGAATCCAGGCACAACCATATTGTTCACAGTGCCTTTCTGTCAAGAACCTCCCATTCTCTATCCTTTAGAGTCATCAATTGTTTTGTTTTTCTTCCCAACGGTAGGTATAGATCCTTCTAGTACATATATTCCTCCATTTGCATATTCCATAACTGGTATTTTTGGTAATTAAATTTCTTGACCCTAAACTGTCCTTCTTCTACCATTTCTCCCACTCAAACCTTGAACCCTTCTTTCCTACGAGCTTACCACTGAAATAGACCTTTTGGATCGAATACCAATTGTTAGAAAAAACAAGATCGAAGAGAAATAAACAATAAACAATAATAAGATGCAAATATTAAAACATGGATATATATATAATGTGGTTCATGCAAGATGGGCTACTTCCAAATAAAAAATGTCAATCCTTTATTATTATTTTGTACAACAAAATGAAGGGATACAGCCCACAACAACCCCATTGCACTTCCTCTTCACTCTCTTACTCTCTTTCTCTCTCACACAATCATAGAGATCACTTTTACAATGCTACAATACAATACACAACCATATTACAATGGTTCCTTTTATAAAGGGAATACCATGGGAAAATACCACGGGTTGTCAAAAACCATGGGCATGTAAATCACCCATTATTGACCAAGTCACGACTACAACATTTAATAAGGCATTTTTCCCTAAATTTCTGTTACGAGGGAGCTATCCTCGAACCCCAGCTAGGGGGGATCCCAAAATAGTCGACACCCTCCATGGACCCCCCTGGCGACTATAGTGGGGGGTAAATCCCCCCCACACCCCCGTGTCAAGTGTTGGTATCCAAACACGGTTGAAATAACATCTTTGAATCAACAAGATCAAGCTCCACAACCAACACAGATGCTATCCAGATGTGATTCAAGCGTGATGATACCTCCCTAGATGAGAGGGAGTGTTTATTTTTTCATGAGTTCTATAATCGGGAAAACATTCTTTCTCTTATAGGTCACAACCTTCAGAAAGAATGGCCCCTTTGTATCCATGACTAGTGATGTGTACTAATTAGTAGAGGGATCGAATGCTTAGCCTAGTCTAGTCATGTGGACTGGAGTGATTGTAGGCTAGAGGTCACATTGCGTACTCAGTATGTGAAAGTGATCCTTAGCAAGAGTCATCTATTCTTTATAGAGTAACATGACTTGTCTATGTTACATGGATATTTTATCTTCTTGTATACTAGACAGTGTCTAATCTAATGTTTAAGTTGATACTTGGCTCTACGAAGTGTCTGGGACTTCCTAGAGTATGGTAAAATCAACATTAGAGATATTGGGTAAGAATGTGACCACATGTGATAATACATCAACAAATAAAACTTTTCTTTAATGAATATATCCAAAGGCAAGACAATCCATTTAAGAAGTCCTAAAGAACGTTGAAGAAGAAATTACAGAAGACAAGCAGTGTTGAAGAATAATATCTTCCCCGCTAAGAGGAGTTGATGTTAATGTAGCATTGGAACATATTCTTATGGCGCCCCAGAGAAAGTGGAAAGCAATGAAGAGAACAACAACCCCAATGAAAGGGGTAAATTTACCCTAGAAGACAAAATGACAAGTCAGATTGGAAGATAAATAAAAGATAAAATAAAGAATAAATAAATGTACAAGATGGCCTAATTGTGGAAACTTCTAGTGAAAAGAAGAACATAAATAAAATGCTTCCACAACTCATTTTGAACATACACAACACACATCTCTCTTTCAAGTGGTGTGCATTATTAAGGAGGACAAGTGAAGATCAAGTGAAGCAAATTTTGGGGTTATCTTATTATCTTATATCTCTCGAGGTTTTGGTGGAAGAAGAGTGCATTATTGTGCTAAGGCTTAATCTTCACATTTGGTATTGTTAATGTATTGGATTGATTATTTCTTCTGAGAAAATTTTGTTGGGTTTTCTCTCATTTGGGTTTCCGAGGGTAAAATATTTGTGTCTCTTGTTCATGGTCATCTTTCAATGATCCTTGTTTTACTTCCACTAAAAATCAAATAATGTTATGATTGTGGGATGAAGTAAATAATGAAATTATATTGATAAAATTATGAAAAACTGACATTAGAATCTTGAATCAACTAGTTTGTGGTTATTTTTTGGGATATTTGTGCAGGAAAAATGAGACAAAAAATTGCCATAGCACCTTCAGTGTTTTCTGGAAGGGGGTTTTGCTTTAGATTTTTTTTTTTGCTATGTTGCAATTCAAATTTCTTTCCTTTTCTCTTCCAGTTTCTGTATTTTCTCTTAGTTTCTATGGCTGAGTTTTATTTGTATTTTAGCTTAAGAACCACACTAACCAAGTAATTTTTGGCTTGCAGGTTGGAGAACTAAGTTCAACAAGTGTGCCCTAGCCATTCTTGAAGGATTTTTAAGCCAAGGATCGATTCACTCATTGATAGGAAGGGTGGAAAGACATCATCAACCATCAGGTATAGACAAGTATCCATTTTTGCCTCTATTTCTATTTTTGTAGCTATCATTTGTATAAAATACATTGTTTGCTACATTTTCTAGCCATTTTGTTTTATGCATGTGTGTTTTGTGTTAGTTATTTTTTGGTTGAGCTTATGTTTGTTTTCCCTAGGATTCTTCCTTGCATTATTGACTCCATAGAGCCCCCAAGAATAGGCACTAGTCCCTTAAATAATTATTTCAACCATTAGAATAGTTGTTACAACCATATATGCATTATTTTGCTTGCTGCTACATATTTTCCAAATATTTAATTTCATAATCAGTAAGCTTGTCAGTGATAGGATATACTTAAAATCCAACCCAAATTTTTACATTGACCTTCTACCATCATCTTTGACTCATAAGTTTCCCAATTATTTAATTGTTAATCAATCAAAGTGATGGAATTTATCTCCTATCACTACCTCCTCATTAGGCACTCTTTTACTGAGTTTTATAGGCTCTTTTTGTTGGTTGTTCTATGCTTTGATACTCAGAAATTTTTAGGACATCCACTTAAATTCTGAGTATTGTTGGAAGAAGTTGTCATTGATGTTAAACACGGTGTCATTGATGTCAAAAGGGTGAAGAGATATGTGGTGTCAAGGTGATAATGATTATGTGGTTGTAGTAGAGATATATTGTTTGGAAATGTATAATAAGGCCTTGAATCCCCTAAAGAATAACCTAAGGAATCCATTAATTACAAGTGTATATAAATCCAAAGCGATCCCCTCATGGCATAACGATTGTGCATGGCCCTCACAGGAAGAGACTTTGAGTTATACATAAGTGGTACAAATCCCCTAGAGAATCCCCTAATGATGATGATGATGTGGAGTCTAAAGGAGTCCCTAAAGTGTCCTAAATAAGTGTGAAGAATTTCCTAAATACATTATGTCCATTCAAATGATCATGATGATAGGTCACATGACCATGATGATAAGAAGTGTAAGAAAGTTTGTATAGGTGTTCCTAATAAATGCCAATAAGAAATGTGAAGAAATTCTGAAAGTAGTGGTGTTGGGTCTACATGACCAGAAGGATTGGTTCATATGACCATAAGAATTATCCCTCAAAGTAATAAGGATTGTGTTACGGAGAAAAATTCTTATGGCTTGGGGTGGACCACAACAGACAATATGACACCAGAAATTGATCCATTTCAAAATATGCTAAATACATTAAATGAATCTAACACTATGAGATATGAATCGTACCTTATTCCAAACGTTCGAAGTAGATCCTCGTTGAGCTTCCAATCAAACTTGTCTCTACACATTGTCCTCAACAACAACAAGATATACAAGCATGATATATAAAAGTGTTAGAATCTAATCTAGCATATTCAATTCCAACATGTAAACAAAGTAACTACATCCATGGATACAAATATTAATAATTACACATGTAATGGAAAAGAAATGGATATTTCTATTAATATAAACAAAGATACAAATGAAAACCTCTGTTGGCACCTTGTTGAAATCGAGAAACCGATTCCCTCCACCTGGGCCTCCACCATTTCAATCCTCCATACAAAGACAAGCTCACAAAGGCAAAGGCAAGCTTGGGAAATAGCACTTATGGTTGCTTCAAGGACAAAGGGATGCAAACTCAAGCATATAAGAATGGGGCGGAATTTCACTATAATATATTTGCTCTCAAAAGTTCTCCTCCTCTAATGCTTCATAGTATCTCAATATATAACCCCTCAATGGGAAGTAAAGGGTTGAATCAAAGCGTTTCTCATCATATGGAAGGCCAA
This sequence comes from Pseudotsuga menziesii, assembly GCA_001517045.1. Classification (NCBI taxonomy): domain Eukaryota; kingdom Viridiplantae; phylum Streptophyta; class Pinopsida; order Pinales; family Pinaceae; genus Pseudotsuga; species Pseudotsuga menziesii. The sequence goes on along the minus strand of LPNX010625500.1, from coordinate 229,433 downwards.
GGATCAAGTCATTTGTTGCTTGATGGGTAAAAGTCCAAATATATATATATATATATTTTAGCATAATTCCTGATGTATGCAGGTGACAGTGGTGCAAGTTGCGTATACACGGGTTGTAGACCTGTGACCGCGTATATATACAAAAATTTCTTTTAAGGGGTTATGTTGGAGCATCAGGGTAATAATGAGAAAATGGGATAAAATGAGTCTGCATAGGGACAGGGATAGGCCATCAAATCATAATGTATCAAGTGTGGAAAATCATGCTATAACAAATACCCCCTAATGTATGAGGTCAGAGGGGTACATGATGGCCGAAATACATTATAATAATCGCAGGAGTAGAGTAATGAAGACCCAGGTGGAAAAAACTGGCCACTCATTAGTATAATACAATGATAGATCTCTACATATGACTACAGATATGAAGTATACATAGCAGTCCCAGATACATAATAGTACTATGGCTATGCATAGGAATAATAGACATATGTCATGAGTGGTCATCACCACGTACAATATACAGTGAAATAAGGTCTCCATACTAAATGAATACATCAGATGGTACACTGGAGTCTGATCATGAGAGATGAAACCTCATAGATATTGGCATGATCAAGGAGGTAGCATATATGGAATGACACAAAACTCGGAGGTCTTCTACACAAGTCGTTGCTAGTACATGTCCCATCACATGAATAAAGGTGTCGAAGTAGAACATGATGGACCATCATCTAATTATCAGTCATTGATGTATACCATTAATAGACGTGAGATATCCCATCGATAATGATAATGGGAATCAAGGTACAGAGTGCAATCAAAAAAGTGTGAATAGATGTGTTGATGTCGAACAATTGAGAGAATCCATCGATCAGGGGACATTGATGTATTCCCAAATCTGTCGATGGCGAGTGAACCTACCACTAATGACTGCAACTCCCAAGGCACACAATGGACTCTATATCCCTATTCCAAAATAAATGATCTGAAGTAGATGGAATGGAATCCGTTGGAAGGAGGGAATTAAGGCATCCCCGATCAACCAACATGAGGTACACAACAATGCTGGATAATTTGGAAGAACTCGAACGAAAAAGATTTCATAAACCAATAACAAATCTATCGGGAATGGTCGACATGTAGAGACAAGATAATTGAGGAATGGACGACTCGGGACAAAACTTCCTTTGAATAAGAGCATAAGACAGATGAAGACGCATAGGCAATATAGACTCAAAATACATACTAGGACAACTCTATGACACAGGAGGCATCAACAAAGGTTCCTGTCATACTAGGACAACTCTATGGCACATGAGGCATATACGCACCTGTCATAAGAAATAGTTGCATAGAAGGTCATGGATGTCCAAATCAATGGTGAAAACTCACAAATTTTGTATTTTCTTGGCAGGATGGTTTTGGAATAGAGAGAACATGAGCATGAAGATGTTGATGGGAAGTTCTTTGTGACATAAATGCTCAACAAACTTTAAGAAGGTGTGGTTTGTATAAATTTTGGAACCTTGGGGGTTTGAGGGCCCAACCAAGACTCCTACATATGTTTGTATATTACTGGGATCCAGACACAATGGCCTTAATGTTGGATGGTATTCCATTGAGACTAGAAGTAGAGGACATCTACTTAATCACGGGATTATCCCACCAAGGCAAGGAAATGAACCTACGGGCTCATGGAGTAGGTGGAGAACTCACTATTGAAGAGTACATAGTTGTATACTGCATTTCAGACATGGAAAATATAGGAATTCAAATCTCAGTGAACGTTATCCAGAGCCTTAGTCTCACAGTGATATTTATGGTATTGGCAAGAATAGTAGGGTTGGCATCGCTTCATCAAGCATCACGACCTCTCATGTTCTACTTGGTAGAGTGCATGATACCTATAGTATATGACTGGAGCACATCATTGTTGAGCACCATGAAACAACAATTGAGTGACTGCACACTGGGTAGGATAAAGAACTTCGTTATGCTAGCACAGCATGATGTATCAAGTGTGGCAAATCATGCTATAATAGATTGGTCCACAAGGAAATGTTCAAATAAAAGGTGAAGCAACCATTGTTCCACGGGGATTCACACCCAGGGTCAAGAACGCGCCCCTTCACTTCCCCACATTTCCGGGACGAGGAAAATCCTAGGAAAATGTTTCCCCACGTCCCCCTTTTGGGCGAAACTCGGGGAAACTCGTTTCCCCAAGTTTCCCCAGGTGTGGAACGTGTTTCCCCCCTAAGGTGTGCTTATAGGCGTCCCCCCCCACATCCCCCTTCGTGGAGGACTCCTAGAAGCCCCCCAATTTTTATATCTTTTTATTTTTCAATGAAAATAATTACATAAAAATTAAAACTTAATTAAATTAAATGATAAATGATAAATTAAATTGAATTAGATTAAATTGATAAAATTAAATTAAAAAGTTTAAAAAAGATAAAACTCAATTAAGTCCTTGATGCTTGCAGCTTATTTGATCATGATGTTAATCCATTTTAGCTACTTTTCATTATTTCAGTTTGTAGTTTTGACTCTAGATAGTAGATACTAGGTATTGGTAACAATCTTTGACTCTTTACTATTTAGTTTTTTTTGAGAAATATTAATCTACTATCAGACTTTTCATTTTTTGTCTATTTCACTGTTCTAACTTCTCTATGTTAAGTTCTTAATGGTTCAATATTTATTTGACTATTTCAAACTTCATAGTATGTTGCATTATATTTTATAAATGAGAAATTTGAATTTAAATACATATTGCATAATGATAATGATGATATTTAGTTTTTAGTATTTAATATATTTTTTTTACATGGCAATAGTCATTAATAACATACTTCAGTATCATTTACAAATCATAATTTTGAAATTTGATGAATTCCATAATGATTATTTGTCTTTAGTTTTACATTTTGCATGGTAATGGTTATTGTTATGATTTATCATTTTTATATTTTAAATTAATTTTTATGACTTCGACGTCCCTTTGTTTCCCCAAAATTTCCATAAAATTTTGGGTGGCTTCCACTCGCACCCCTTTTGCTTTTCCTCGCTCCCGCGTTCCCCTATCCTAGAAACTTCGTCAAACATTGGAAGAAACCCATAAACAATGATGTTTGTTCCACTTGCCGATGAGTTTGGGGTTACATGACCCATGGTGGAGAAGGCCCTAAAGAGTCCCTAAAGTTGGTCCAGAGCAAGTTGGTGTGAAGCTTAAAGTACTCCCAAAATAATAATGCTTGGTCCACATGACCCCAAAAGTAGTGGTACTTTGGCCCATTAGACCACATGAAGTGGCAAGGTTCCCCACAAGAAATAATGGTGTATCCATCAAGTATGACGATGTGGTCATGAAGTAATTTTGAAATTTGGGCATGACATGTCATGATGGATCCTTGAGGTGGGGTACTAACCCTTGAGACCCCCTCAAAAGATCCATAAATTAAGAATAAGTTTAAGAAGACACTAAAAGAAGCTACTAAATCATGATGAAGTGCATAAATAGAAGACCAAACATTTCAGTAAATCATCAATCAAGTCTCTCTTTCTATTGAGGATCTTTGGAGAAAAAATGTGAAACTTTTTGGAGGAGCAATTTATGGGCATTTTTGAGGATCGAAGAGATTCACGAAAAATGGCATAACTTTCTCATACCGTCATTATATATGTTATGGGGGATATGATAATGGTCATCTTAGCATAGATCTGGTATGGTTCTTGTACATGGGTCTCCCTTGTGATGGTCATGCCTCTCATGGATTAGGGTCCATCTTGTTGTCTTGAAAACGTATGAAGTTTGTACATGTTCTTGTGCTTATCTCTTAGCATACTTGATGGTGATATTGCTATAGATGTTGGTGCACAATTTATGATGATCTCATCATAGATCTTGGTGATTTGTTTGTATAGATCATGGTGATTATCTGGACATATTGTATGATGGTATTAGCATAAATCATAATGATTATCTTGGCATAGTCCATGATTATGTTGTGGCATATGGCTCATCTCTTGGAATCTTTAATGTTTTGGAAATGTATATGATGTAAAAGTCACAGATCCAAATGAAATCGATGGAAGATTGTTTATGGGTATATGCTTGAGGCATGTACAGGTTGATATGGTGTGACAGATATTGATACAGTGTGGCAATGATTGTGGCATTGTGGCATTGACAATGACATTGTGACTGAGGCAGTGATTGTGACATCTAGATAGAGATACAGTGATTGGGGCATTGTGATAAAGATATTGATTGTGACAGGTTGGTAAAGGTAGTGATATAGTGATACGTGCTAAAAGAGACAATGATACAGAAACATGTACAATGATACAGGTGCGAGGACAAAGATACATGTACAAGTTGCCAGAGACATCGATACATTAATCATTACATATTGTTTCTTCTATTCATATCAAGGCAACAAGACGAGGAAACAGTAGGAAATTGTAGTCTCCTTCAGGTTGGTGCTTGAGAATTGTGAGTTGGTGCTCACTGAGGATTGGGGTCCTCTCTACAGGTTGGAGCCTGTGACCTTAGGGGGTTGTAGCCTCCATTAAAGGAATTTTGAGGTAAAAAATGGGTCTCAAAACAAAAAAATGTACTATAAATATCAACTTTACAAGAACCAATCAAATTCTAAATAATGACATCATCCCTTATGGTTAATGTGACATTGCTTGAGTTAAAGTTGCTTACTTGTCAAGTTCTAAATGGTGGATAAAAATCCATAATTAACTATACTCATAATGAAAAAATATTATAAATTACTTTTAAATTTAATATATGTGTTTACATATCTTACCTTTAAGGTACGCTTCCTCTACATGGCTTTTATTTTTTAATATAAAATATGTTTCACATTCAAAATTCAAGCATAAAATTAAAAAAAAAAACATGTATGGTGCACATTCAAAATTCAAACTTAAAATTTAAAAAAAAATCTTGCCCCGTGTACTTTGGACATAGCTTGGTAAATAAATTATGTTATAAAGTTTATGTTAAACAGAATTCGTTTGGGTGCTACCATCCATAACTACGGGTACTTAAAAGCTTTGATTATAATATATAAATGTGACACCATCATTATGATTTTACTTGTCATTGTAATACGATATTAAAATTTGTTACAATATAATATATATTAAAATAAATATAATTTCTATTATATTAATATTACTATATGATGTTAGATTTAATTAATGAATTTAGATTAAATTTTTATATTAAGTATATAAATGTTTTTTAAAATAAAAATTATTAATATGAATTATTTAAAATATATATAATTTAGAATTTATATACAAAAGTTTAATTTAAGTTATATTTCAAAACTAAATATTTTACTTTATTTTATTTTATGAGTATTTTATTTAATACATTTATGTATTCAAAAGTATTTATGTTTTTAGTTATATCAAAGATGATATTTTATTAATTTTATTTGTATACATTTTTTCACTTTAACTTAAATATAGTTATACGAATTGTAATGCAAAAGATTACTTGTATATATACATTGCCCACAAAATGGCAAACCCACAATATTTTATTTATCTCTTATGAGGCCCATTTTAGACCTCAAAATTCCCCTAATGCTTTCAGTTGGAGCTTATAAACTAAGGGTTAAAGCCTCCTAGTTGGTGCTAGAAAATCAAGGAGTTGGAGATTCCTTCCAATTGGTGCTGGTAAATACATTGAATGTAATCTCTATATTATAAACAACATCTTTTGTGGTTTTCGCCCAGTACTTAGATTTTCATGTAAAAAAATTGTGCACTATGTATGCTTTTTATATGATGATGATGTGATGATGATATGCTTATGAAATGTAAAGGTTGATAATGTATTAATGAATGTTATACTTTGCAAGCTCCTGATAATAAAGCTTTGAAAAAGTAATAAAAGGTACTGTTAGCATTGGATTTGTATCCTAATTCTACCCTAGGTTTTTTTTCTTAGAAGAACCCTTTTTTCTTTAATTTAATTAGGTTTCTTAGGTTATAATAAGTGCTTATTATAATAGTTTTCCATTTCTTTGTTCATTTGTTATGGTAAACATCATAAAATGTCACTCATTCTCATTAATTCTTCAAAAGTCCTTTATAAATATGATGTGATATTTCAATTTTAATACATTGGTAAATGTTCCACATGCAATGAAGGTTCTATACATTATAATTGTCATAGTACATTTCGACAGTAGAATGCGTAATGAAGTTACAAGTTGGCGCTGTCGGATTGCCCAAATTTCGAAATTAAGTGTTGACACTTGTCACAAACTGGGCACGTGTTGGATGGAGGAGCATTTTCCCATAATTATTGGTCGAAGTGTATGTACTAGTTGTTCTGGACATTATGAAGTTCATTGAACCAGGTGTTTTGTACTATGTTTTCCTTACCCGATCATTTATGAAATCTAATTTTTTGGTGTCAGTTGACTGTTGCATATTGTGACCTAGCAGGAGGGATACTTATCAAATTTGAAGACGTGACCTAGAAGGAGGGATACTTGTCACAATGAAGAAAAGCAGCAGTAAAATATGCAAAATTGAATCGAAAAATGTAAAATGGGCTGAAGAATTTCCTCAATGTGCAAAAATGATGAAGGACGCGGGATGGTTTTTGTTCTTTGAAAGACTCGGTGGTCATAATCTGGAAGTGACAACTGCTTTTGTCAAGAACTATACCAATTCACCTCATGTCAATTTTCAAAACATAATATTCAAGGTAAGTGAAGCCACAATTGCAGAAGCAACATGCTTATCCCTCGAAGGCGAACAATGGTTTAAAAAACATTTATTCGAGGTCGATTTAAGCTTGTTGATGTTGCCTGGTTATAAAAAATTTGATTGGAGTAAGGGGATTCATATTAATAATGTCAAGCAGGAGTGGAGGAACGTGCTTAATGTTGTTTAACGCTACATCAGCTGTGAAGGCTGGTTTGCTACAGTTTTTAGGTACCATTTGAGCTTTATGTTGCATCTAAATGGGAAATCTAGGTTAAGTTTACCTTACTACCTATTTAAAAGCCTATAAAAAATGGACACAAGGGTAAAAAAATCATCCTGATCATACCAGTCATTCTATTTTTAATCACGGCTCAGTCAAACTATTGATAATGACTGAGTTAAAGAAGCTTTATAGATCTTGGAAACACTTTTTGTTTTGGTCTAGTTTTGAACCAGAGGCACCCGAAGCCAAAAATGATAACATGATGCAAGCTAATGGTAAAGAAATAGAGAGGAAAATCAGAGATTCGAGAGGGTAAAAGAGGAAGGTTGAGCAGGGAAACAATAAACCAGAAGATAAATTAAATGTTGGAAATGGACATGTTTCAGAAACATTGCAAACAGAGGTACAAAAGAAGTTGATCTTCGAATCTCAAAAAGAAGAGATCACTGCTCTAGATATTCACAGGGACGATGAGGAGAAAAATGGCAGGGTTCTAGAATTTTCCTCTAGTACAAAAAAAGAAGATACCCTCGGTTCAAAGATTTAGGGAATAAATTGGAGACATAGATCTAGGCCAAGGAATAAGTTGAGGATGAATATGAAGGTTTTCCTTGATTCTAAATTTCAAAAGGATGCAGTAAATGTTGTAGAAGAATATTCCAGCGATGAAGACTTACAGGTTGTAGATGAAGAACATCATACAGTGGATCAAACTATAGAACATCATACCATGAATCAAACCCTTGAGGAAATTGAAAAATATCTGAAGCATGCATCAGAATTTCCCGAGGAAGGTTATAAGGATAAAGGTAAACAAAAAATTTCCGAATTTGAGATGGGTACTTGTTCAAAGACCTCAAATGTTGAAGAATTAGAAGAATGGGAAAGTCCTGCACATCAAGCAATCATGGAAACACTATCAGAAATTGAGGTTTTGAAGAAATCATTATAATACTTTAAAAATCAAAATGGATATCTAAATAATTCGAATCATAAATTAATGATGGAAAATAGGAGTTTGAGAGAGTATTTGGAGGAAATCAATGCAAGCTATCAAGAATTAATAAAATCCTCGAAAGAAGTACTAAGAAGAAAGAGTCTCACTCAGCAGCAAAACAAAGAGCTCATTGGTCAGAATAAAGAACTCCAAAGTGGGGATCAAACAATGGATGCATAGTACTCTCAGTAGCATAGGACGTCCCAAGCAATTGATGGGATTACAATGTTGGTTGAAGCAGCTAGAAAGCTCTGATTGTTCGTTTTTGAATTCAACCCAAAGTCTGGCTACACTATTCAAGCGTGGGAGTAAGGGCATGTTTCCAAAATCTGTAGAATGATTCATCATCATTAACATATGTCATTTATTAGTGATAGGTGGTAGATTTTATGTTATGGGTCATAGAAGCAGATAGATAATATACCATCTCTTTTCTATGTTTAGTTTATTCGATCCTTAAATTTTGGATCCCAAAACTGCTATTGTTTTAATAAATTTTGTATAAATATGACAATGAAGGATAGAAAAGGAATTAGGAAATGATTTTTGGAGATCATGTCACAGTATATCATTTGTATCAGGCATGTGTTTTATCTTATTTTTTTATAATTAATATAATGATTGTATTGGAATGATATTATATTCTAGATGAGCCCGTTTTATTCTTTTTATCATGGTAAATGTTAATGTTCGGTATGATCACCTAATTCATAAATTTGTTCTTTGATAAATGTTTTCTATCTTAGAATACTTGTTAATGGGTTAGTGTTTACTATGCTTTCTTGTTCAGAAAGTATTTATGTTCATAGAGTTTAAAATATGAAGTTGAATTATGCTCCTTATATAATGTATACCCGCAACCCCTTATTTACTCCTTTAGATTGTTATCACTGTTGTTTGATTACCTTATTTATGATCCCGGCTTTTCCTTTAGAAGTTCCTCATAAGCTGAAACTTACTTATCTAACTAAAACATTCAAGATTATATGTACTTTGAGCCTTAGTAGTCTAGGTGCAAACTCCAGTGCAAACATCTTCTGGCGTTGTTGTCGAGGAGAAGAGAAACGAAAGAAAATATTCCCTAGGTGTTTAAATTTTTTAAAAGACTAATTTTGGAAGGTGAACGAAATTAGGGTATCTTGTAGATTACATTTTCACCTGTAGTTCAAAAAAAACCACAGTGGCTTGTAAGAGAGTTGGAAATAGGGGAAATCCTTCATCTTCTTTACATCCAACGGTTCCAGATCCAGAGAAACTGTAAATGGAAGCTAGACAAAAGCTTAGTTATACATCATAAGGTACTCATCAGTATAAATCAGTTTCTGAAACACCAAGTGAATTTAAGTAGTCCTCTTCTTATTCAAATTTTTCAACTATTGAAGAAGAAAAGAAGAAATATTTATCTACCTTTATCCTCGAGTTTCAGAATCCTATCCAGATCGATAAATTTAGATTTTATTCTAATCCTTTGTCATCTGAGGATGTAAAGGAAGACATTTTGAACTCTGATCAATTTGATTATTTTAATCCCTCATCATCACCTTACACACCTCTCACTAGTAGAATTCACATTAGCCAAATAAAGGTCAAGTTACCATCTTATTCTCATATTCAATAATCAACTTTCCAGGTTCAATCACCTTCTTCACAAGCTACTCCAAACATGGAAGCTCAACCTCCTTATAGGATAAATATCATAGTAGCTGCTAGGCATGCCCCATTAGTCTTACCTCAACCTCTTAATGCTCTTCCTAGTGGAAATTATCAGAAGTATCTCCCAAGGTTCAATGGCCAAGGAGAGATTACAACAAAGGATCATTGGAATGCTTATTTTAGTTATGTTGATAACCAGAATATAGAACATTAGGATGTATGGATGCAGGTCTTTGTTCAAAGTTTAGATGGAGAGGTAAGGAAATGGTTTAGAGAATTTCTACCAAATTCCATTAATGGGATAAATGTTTTGGAAGAATTTTTTATCAGACAATGGGGAGATACCAAAGATTATGTTTATTATATTACTGAGTTTGGAGATTTAAAAATAAAACAAGGTGATGGTTACTGATTTTACTAAATGTTTCAACAAAATGTATAGTAAGATCCCTGTAGAAATTAATCCTATCGAGACATCTGCAAAGCTAACCTATGCAAACTCTTTTGATGGTGATTTCTCTTTATTATTAAGGGAAAGAATAACCATTACTCTAGTGAACATGCAAGAAGGAGCTTTGGAGGTAGAGTAGAACTTGATGGAAACTAATAAGTTGAGGGATAAATCACAATATCATGGAGCATACAAGAAAAAGAAAAAAAAATGCTACCATATACTTCAGGGGAAAAGGTAACGGATAGTAAGATGGATGAAATGACCAAACTCATTAATAATTTATCATCAAAGATCAGCAGGTTGGAAATAGAAAATAAAAATAAAAAGAGACCTATTCAAGAAAATGATAATCAAAATCCCAATCATTTTAGAAGGCCATTTAATCCTAGGTTTTTTCCTAGAGATATGAGGAATAATGAAGACCAGAAAATATAGCCTCCTATTCAAAACAATTTGATACAAGATGATGATTCTAATGAAATAGATGAAATGGAAGTTGAAGACTTAGATCTCGATATTGATCAATTACATGATGTGCCTTCTTCCCATTTTCTAACTACATCTGAATAGCATTATTCAAAAATGGATGATTATCATGAAACCGATCATTTTGAACAAGGGTCATATATGCCAGATATTTGCGAAGCAATGCAATAGAAGAATTATGGTATCATATCTGGGGTAAAGCGGGCTTCATTATACAAGCTAAAAACAAATAATCTTCCTGCAAAACAAGAGTTGTCTCTTAAGAAGAAACATGATCAACAATGAGGTGAAGATCGAGTTGCATATATGGAAGATGTAGGAAGAGCTACCACTGGTTTCAATCTTGAACATGAAATTAGAAAAATCAATATTCTTGTTCCATTGACTGAATTGATTAAAAATCAGTCATACATAGAGACTACTCTCAAGATCTTAAATCCCCGAGTCAATTCTATCCCTTTAGATGTGATTAATTTACAAGATGAAATCCGACCATTAGTTTTTGTCTCAAAACATTTGATCAACCAGATGATAAATTTGATTACCCTTCTCCTATTTATATCACTCTTACAGTTCATGATCAAATGTTGCATAATTGTCTTCTAGACTCCGGTGCTTCACACAATCTTATGCCTAAGGAAACCATGGAAGCTTTAGGGATTATTGTCACTAAGACCTATCATGATCTGTATTCTTTTGACTCTAGAGAAATAAAGTGTCTTAGGGTTATCAAGGATCTTGTTGTTAGCATTACACAGTTGCCAATGAAAAGTGTACTCATGGATGTTGTTGTAACTGGTATCGCTCCTAAGTTTGGTATGATGTTGTCAAGGTCATCAACAAAGAGGGTAGGGGGAACCCTACAAATGGATCTTTCTTATGCTACCATTCCAGTATTTTGTGGGGAGTACAAGAGACTTTATAGGAAGGTAAAATTTGCTTATTTGGTAAGTGACAATGAAAATCTTAAAAATCATCCAATTTAAAGAGTTCAAGAAGATTTTGGTTCTTGTATGTTACATCTAAATGATGATACCACATGTATTTTACAAGTTGAAAAAGATCATACAATTCAGCCTGAAATGGAGGTTCATGGTTGTTTATGGAAAATATAATTTGACGGTTCATCATGTAAGGAGGGAGAAAGAGTAGGTCTTGTACTTATTTCTCCTAGAGGTGAGATTATTTCCTTGGTGTATAAGATGGAATTCCAAAAAACAAATAATATTGTTCAATATGAAGCATTAATTATTTCGCTAAGGGTTTCAAATGACCTAAACATTCAGCAGTTTATTGTGTTTGGTGACCTCGAATTAGTAGTTCAGCAAGTGAAGAATGTATATCAGGTCAAACAACAGTTGTTGAAAGTATATCGGAACGAGGTATGTGATTTGGTTGATAATTTTTTCTTAGCTTTCAATATATATTTTATCCCAAGAGATCATAATCACACAACAGATTCATTGGCTTTGGAAACAACTTACTTAAAGGTTCCAAAATTAACACACCTCGAGTATCCAATTGAAATAAGCTACAAACCTTCAATTCCAGATAATATTAAACACTGGAAAGTTTTTCATATCAAGAGAATTGTTTTTTAAGAATTGACAGGTGAGTTTTCTACCTCACTAATTGACCAGGATCAAAATATTGATTGGGATGAAAGTGCTTCATTTACACAAGATTCAATTGGAAACCATAAGATAATTGAACTAAAAGGAAATTTCATTCCTAAAGGGCTTGTTCCTTTTGAAAGATTGTTTTCCAAAGATGACACTTTATTGAAGCCTAGCTTACAATCTTCCGAAGAAAATGTCTTAAGTTGTAATATTGGTACTGAGGTTGAGCCGAAAATGATTAAAATATCTAAGACACTTTCAGAGAAGTAAAGGTATATGTACATTAAAATTTTGAAAGAATTTGTTGATATTTTTGCTTGGTCATATGAAGATATGAAAACTTATAACACCAACATAAGATTCCATTAAATCTAAATACTAATGCTTTCATACAGAATATTATAGTACTTAAACCATCATTGCTTCCAGTTATTGAAAAGGAGGTCAAAAAATTATTAGATTAAAAGATTATAATACCTCTTAGATATTCTTCTTGGGTAGAAAATCTAGTTCCAGTACGTAAAAAGAATGGAGAAATAAGAATTTGAGCGGACTTTTATAATTTGAACAGATGCTCCCTTAAAGATAACTATCCAAAACTGATTAGATCTTGTAGAGAGTGGTGGCTTCCCAAAGGATATAGATGATTGATGGATTCTCTCCTTATAATTAGATTGTGGTGCAACCTGAGGACAGAGAATAAACAACCTTTACGGCTCCTTGGGGCATGTTTATGTATGACTAAATGCCTTTTGGACTTATGAATGAGGGTGCTACATTTCAAAGGGGTATGGATATATATTTTGTTGTTGAGAGAAAAGTTTGTAGTTATATATCTAGATGACATTACATTATTCTCTAAATCTGATGATGAACATCTCAATCATTTGAAACAAAATTTTGTTTAGTGCAGGAAATTTGGATCATCTCTAAATCCAAAGAAGTCACATTTTGTCATGGAATAAGGTAAGATCTTAGGACATATAGTCTTTGCTGAAGGGATTAAAATAGATCTAGAACGTGTTAAATCAATCCTAAATATCAGTATCCCTAGAAATAAAAAAGAAATTCAATCTTTTATTGGAAAAATACATTGTTTAAGATGGTTTATCCCTAATTTTTCAAAGATTATTAAACATTTCCCAGAGATGCTTAAGAAAGACATGGAATTTAAGTAGTCAGTTGAAGCTAGGCTATCATTTGAAAGGATAAATCAAGCACTTATAGAAGCACCAGTGTTAATGAGTCCCAATTTTACTAAATAATTTTCAATCTTTTTCGTTTGCATATGAAGACACTATAGTTGTTGTACTATTGCAAAAGAATTCAGAGGGTTTAGACAAACCAATTTCATTCTTTGGTAAAACATTAAGAGATTCAGAGCTTAAGTATAGTACAATGGAAAAACAAGCCTACGCATTGGTTAAATCTCTAAAATTCTTCAGGATTTATGTTTTGCATTCCAAAATTATAGCATATGTTCCAAGTGCAGCAGTTAAAGAGATTATGGTGCAGCTTAACCATGAAGGAAAAATAGGACGTTGGATAGATAAATCTATGGAATATAATGTTGAGATTAGACCTACCAAGTTGGTAAAATGATAGGGTTTAGCTAAACTTCTAGCAGAATCAAATTGTCAAGCTTTAGATCAGTAAATATAGTCTTTGTTGAAGGGATTAAAATGGATCCAGAATGTGTTAAAGCCATCCTGAAGATCAGTATCCCTAGAAATAAAAAAAAAACAATTCAATATTTCATTGGAAAAATAAAAATTTTAAGATAGTTTATCCCTAATTTTGCAGAGATTATTAAACATACCATAGAGATGCTTAAGAAATACATGGAAGTTAAGCGGATAACTGAGGCTAGGGCTTAAGAAAGCACTTATAGAAGCACTAGTGTTAATAAGTCATGATTTTACTAAAGAATTTTCAATCTTTTCATTTGCATCTGAAGACACTATAGTTGTTGTACTATTGCAAAATAATTCAGAAGGTCTAGATCAACCAATTTCATTCTTTGGTAAAACATTAAGAGATTCAGAGCTTAAATATAGTACAATGGAAAAAAAATCCTACATATTGGTTAAAGCTCTGAAATTCTTCAGGATTTGTGTTTTGCATTCCAAAATTATAGCATATGTTCCAATTGCAGCAGTTAAAGAGATTTCGGTGCAGCCTGACAGTGAAGGAAAAAGAGGTTGTTGGATAGACAAAATTATGGAATATGATGTTGATATTAGACCTACGAAGTTGGTAAAAAGACAGGGTTTAGCTAAACTTTTAGCAAACTCAAATTGTCAGGCCCTTAGTTCTTCATCTGATAGTTGAACAGTCAATGCAGGGTTCATCAACAAAGCATGATAAGGACCTAATTTATGGAAAATATCTTGATTCCCCATGGTATGGTAAGATTGTTTATTTTTTGTTGCATTTACAGTGTCCTCCTGGTCTTAATAAGGGTGAATAGAGATCATTAAAACTTGAGGCCACAATCCAGCAACAAGCGTCTTAATGATGAGAAACGTATGTTATGTATGGGTGCTAAGGATATGAAATATGTTTAAATTGATCTAATTATATATTGGAAAGATCCTAGAGGTGTATTGCTTAAATGCCTAGACAAATATGAGGATGATGTAGTTACTACAGAATTACATGGAGGTGCATGTGGAGGTCACAAGTACTGGAAAGAACCAACATTCAAAATTTTAAGAGCAAGCTACTATTGGACCACCCTTTTTATAGATGTATATTCTCATATCAAAGCTTGCATTGAATTCCAGAAGTTTGTTGGTAAACACAATTTGCAGTATCTACCCTTAAAACCCATTGCAGTTAATGCTTCATTTCAACAGTGGGGTTTATATTTTATAGGTGAAATTCATCCTCCATTCAGTGGCCAACATAAGTAGATTTTAGCAGCCACTGAATTTTTTACCAAGTGGTTGGAAGCAATTCCCACAAGAAGAGCAACAGACAAAGTTATCATTAATTTCCTTCAAGAAAATATTTTAAGCAGATTTTGATGTCCAAGGAAATTGGTAATAGACAATGCTCCATCCTTTAAATCTAAAAATATGATAAATTTTTGTTAAGAAAATAGCATCATATTGAATCATTCTACACCCTATTACCCTCAAGGAAATGGGTTAGCAGAGTCTACTAATAAGAGTATTGTTAGAAGCATTAAAAAGATGTTATTTCAAAATAAAAGGGATTGTGACATTATGTTAAAATATGCTCTTTGGGCAGACAGGGTGACCACTAAAAAATCCATTGGAACATCATATTTTCAGCTTGTTTATAGCATTGATGAAATATTTCATGTTCAATTAAGTTTTCCAGTAATCAATTTTTTGTGAGATGTCGAAGAAGAACCAGATGAAGTGAAGGAGAATGTTTCAAATATTTAAGCTGCAGCGGGAAAGAGAAACAATAGTTGAAAAATATGAGGCTTATAAAAGGAAAGTAAAAGAAAATTTTGATAGAAAAGTAAAAAAATATACTTTCTCAGTTGGTGATGCATTTTTCAGGTGGGATACATGAAGAGATGAAAATGTTAAGCATGGACAATTCGATAATTTATGGCTTGGACCTTTTACAATTATAATTTTTTGGGGAAATAACACTTTTGCGTTACAAAATTTGGATGGTGATGAAGTTGCAAGCCTAGTCAATGGGAGATTTTTGAAACATTTTCACACATATTGAGATCATAAGGGATTAAAATTCATTGTATATATCATTTCAATTGTAATTTTGTTTTGGAATAAGACTCCAACCCAATGGAATTACAGAAGTTATGAAATTTCAGTTAATTTCAAAGGGTATAATTATAGCAGATTTTGAAGGCACCTGGTCAATATGTTCTTAAAGCCTCACAAGGAGAGCTTTATCCCCAACCAGAGCCAAATGTTAGCACTGGATTTGTATCCTAGTTCTACCCTAGGTTTTCTCTTAAAAGATCACTTTTTTCTTTAATTTAATTAGGTTTCTTAGGTTATAATAAGTGCTTATTATAAAAGTTTTCCATTTCCTTTGTTCATTTGTTATGGTAAACACGATAAAATGTGGCTCATTCTCATTAATTATTCCAAAGGTAATTATAAATATGACGTGACATTCAATTTTAATACATTGATAAATGTTCCACATATGGTGAGGGTTCTATACATTATAATTGTCATAGTACATTACGGCAACATAATGTATAATGAAGATACGGGTTGGCTCTGTGGAATTGCCCAAATTTTGAAATTAAGTGTTGAAACTTGTCACAAATTGGGCGCATGTTGGATGGAGGAGCGTCTACCCATATTTACTGGCAGCAGCTTATGTACCAGTTGTTCTGTACATTATGAAGTTCATTGAACGAGTGTTTTGTTCTCCATTTTCCTTACCTGCTCATTTATGACGTCTAATTTCTTGGTGTCGGTTAACTATTGCATATTTTGACCTAGCAGGAGGGATACTTCTCAAATTTGAAGACATGACCTAGCAGGAGGGATACTTCTCACAATGAAGAAGAGCAATGGTAAAATATGCAGAATTGAACCGGCAAATGTAAAATAGGCTGAAGAATTTCCTCAATGTGTAAAAATGATGAAGGACGTGGGATGATTTTCATTCTTTGGAATACTCAATGGTCATAATATGGAAGTGACAAATGCTTTTGTCAAGAACTATACCAATTCATCTGTCAATTTTCAAACCCTAAGCTTCAAGGTAAGAGAATCCACAATTGCAAAAGTAACATAATTATCCCTCGAAGGCGAACGATGGTTTAAAAACATTTATTGAAGGTTGATTTAAGCATGTTTTTGTTGCATGGTTATGAAAAACTGGATTGGATTAAGGGGATTCATCTTAATAATTTCAAGCAGGAGTGGAGGTACATGCTTAATGTTGTTCAACGCTACATCACCTGTGAAGGCCGATTTGCTACAGTTTCCAGGTACCATTTGAGGTTTATGTTGAATCTGAATGGGAAATCTAGGTTAAGTTTACCTTACTACCTATTTAAAAGCCTAGAAAAAATGGTCACAAGGGTAAAAAATTGTCCTGATCATACCAGTCATTCTATTTTTCATCATAGCTTAGTCAAACTATTGATAATGACCAAATAAAAGAAGCTTGATAGATCTTGGAAGCACTTTTTGTTTTGGTATGGTTTTGAAACAGAGACACCCAAAGCCAAAAATGATAACTGCATGCAAGTTGGTGGTAAATAAATAGAGAGGAAAACCAGAGGTTCGAAAGGGCAGAAGAGGAAGGTTGAGAAGGGAAATAATCAACCAGAAGATGAATTAAATAGTGACAATGAACATGTTTAAGAAACATTGCAAGCATAGGTAGAAAAGAAGTTGATCTTTGAATTTCAAAAAGAAGAGTTCACTTCTCCAGATACTCCCAAGGACGCTAAGGAGAAAAATAGCATGGTTCAAGAATTTTCCTCTAATACAAAAAACGAAGATACCCTCGTTTCAAAGATTTGGGGAAGAAATTGGAGACAAACAACTAGGAAAAAGAATAAGCTAAGGATGAATATGAAGGTTGTCCATGATTCCAAATTTCAAAAGGATGCAGTAATTATTGTAGAAGACTCTTCCAACGATGAATAGTTACATGTTTCAAATGAAGAACATCATATAGTGGATCAAACTATAGAACATCATACAGTACATTGAAAAAGAGTTGAATCATGCATCGTAATTTCCTGAGGAAGGTTATAAGTATGAAGGTAAATAGGACATTTCTGAATTCGAGATGGGTACTTGTTCAAAGCCCTCAAATATTGAAGAATTAGAAGAACAGGAAATTCCTACACATCAAGCAGTCATGGAAACACTGTCAGAAATTTATGTTTTGAAGAAATCATTACAATACTTTAAATATCAAAATGGATATCTAAACGATTCGAATGATAAATTAATGATGGAAAACAGGAGGTTGAGAGAGGATCAGGATGAAATCAATGCAATCTATCAAGAATTAATAACAACCTAAAAATAAGTACTGAGAATAAAGAGGCTCACTCGTCAACAAAATGAAGATCTCATTGGTCAGAACAAAGAACTCCAAATCAAGGTTCAAACAATGGATGTAGAGTACTCTCAGTTGCAGAGGCGGTCCCAAGCACTTGATGGGATTACAATGTTGGATGTGTTATATTTTTATCATTCAAGATAACATTATTTTAGGATCTTATCTAAGAGAATAACATGCACAACAATAATCACAAGAGACAAGAGACACAAAGAATTTTCCTTAGGGAAACCATAAAGGAGAAAACACTGCAACTTCCTCAAAGATAGAATGAGCACCAATGGCAGCAGTAAAACCCGAAAACATAAAGATGATCTCCACAACTTCTCTATCTCTCTCTCACTTGAGAGAACTACTTCTCTCTCACTCATGCGCCCCAGTGAGTGAGTGAGTGTGTGATAAATAGAGAGGCTCACTCTCTATTTATATTCTTTCATTCACTTAATGTCCACTTTAACATGTTGGCCCCACTTAACAATTACTTACTAGAGCTGACATCTCTAGGAGAGTCTAATAACCCTAGTGCCCCACAACTGTGGGGACTTTTCCCTCCAATCAACAAGGAGGGTTAACCTTGACACAAATTTGGGGACTATTGCCCCAACTTACAATGGAGGGTTAACCTCAATGACTTTACATGACTTGTTTACATTATTGAATCTCCTGATCGGAACATCGGGGCATGACATGACTCAGTTACATTATAGATACTTCCCGGAATAAACATCAAGGTACAATATACAAGTGAATGCATTCTGAAGTTACAAATACATCAACACTCCCTCTTAACTAGGAAGATATTCTCTCGACACAATTTATCAGCACAAGTCTTCTTCTCTGTATCATCTAGATCATCATCAAGTCATCTTCATCTTGAAGTCATCTTCATCTTGAAGTCATCTTCATCTTCAAGTCATATTCATTGTCAATTCATCTTTATCGTCAAGTCATCTTCATTGTCAAGTCATGTTCACCAAGTCTGGATCATCACTAGATATGGATTATCACTGGATCATCATCAAGTCCGGATCATCACTGTTGGATCATCATCTAGTCTGGATCATCACTTGATCTAGATCATCACTGTTGGATCATCATCAAGTCTGGATCATCACTTGATCTAGATCATCTTCAAAGTTAGATCATCACTGAATCATCATCATCACTGCTTCTGCTATCTCAATCAAATGGTGCTATCTCTTCATTCTTCTCGTCACAGGAAGTTCTACAGAGCTAGCCCTTTTTCATGATGGTTGTAGGCCTAGCCTTCATGTAGGTCTTCAGCACTTATATCTAAACCTAAGTCAAAATGGCCCGACCAGCACTTACATCTGACCTCATCTTGTCAGAAAGGCATGCCCAACACTCACATCTAACCTCATCTTGTCATAAAGGCCCAGCACTCACATCTGACCATGTGTAAACACATCGCGCCAGAATGGATCAGCACTTATATCCGACCATGTGCGAAAACACCGCATCGAAATGGCTCTGCACTTACATCCGACCATGTGCAAACACACCACATCGGAAGGGCTCTACACTTACATCCGACCATGTGCAAACACACCGCATCGGAAGGGCTCTACACTTACATCCGACCATGTGCAAACACACAGCATCAGAAGGGTACTACACTTACATCTAACCATGTGTGAACACATCGCATCAGAATGGATCTCAGTCCTAGACTGAGGATTCCTAGTAACTGACCAGGTGCCTCCATTCTCCCAAAGAATGGCATCAACCCTTATATCTGATCAAGTGGGAACACATCCCTCAATCACATCAGCATGGACTGGCACTTATATCTTATCATGTGAGACTACATCCCTCAGTCATATTAGAATGGCCCTCAGTCCCAGACTGAGTATTCCTGGTAACTGAATAGGTGCCTCCATTCTCCCAGAGAATGGCAACTCAGCACCAAGCTGAGTATTCCTGGTAACTAACCAGGTGCCCCCATTCCAATAATGGCATTCAACACTTATATCTGATCATGTAGGAACCAATCCTATAGTCACATCAGAATGGCTCGGCACTCACACCTGACATGGAAGGAACCAATCCTCTCACCATGACACAATGGCTCAGCCCTTACATCTGACCATGGAAGGAACCTAATCCTCTCACCATGTCAGAATGGATTATGGACTCATCACTTCCCCTTGGAGGGAACCTCGATATGGAGAACACCAAGCTTCTCCCTGAAGTACTCAAACTTCACTTTGGCCATTTCTAGCATAGAATCACATCAGGGTTGATTACGTTCAAGGATAACCTGCGAGCTTCGCCAGGACTGATTACATCCAAGGACAACCTATAGGTCTGTTTACATCTGAGCAACCTATGAGCTTCACCGGGATTTATGCTCAGACAACCTGTCTCACTGACTATACTAGAACTCCCTCTTTCGAGAGATCTTGATCTAGATCACATACTGGAGCTTCATTGCTCCTCTCTGCATCATACAAAAATGCAAGTCAAATCAAGCAAATCAAATAGTAGTTTTCAAAAGAAACATACTACCTCCCAAATAGCAAGTGGCAACATCTTTTTCCTTAGCAGTACTCAACGCCATGCAGGACTCCATCCTGCCAAACCAAGAGATCACACTTGATCCCATATTGAAGTAGCACCTCGAAGTGCTCTTCCTATCAATGGCATTTCCTACCCAATATGAATCCTCATAACCCTCTAGTTTAATCTTCTGATTCGCCTCATACTTCAGCCCATAATCAATTGTACCCTTCAGGTACCTCACTGCATGCTTTGCAACCATCAAGTGAACATGTCTCAATGTGTTCATAGCAAAGCAAATATCTGGTCTCGCATTTGTCAGGTACATCAAGGAATAAATCATCTGATGATACATCGTGGCATCAACCGACTCTGATGAAGCAACATTCAATAGCTTCAGGTTCGATGCCATAGGTGTGGTCATGGCCTTGCAGTCCATCATCCTAAACCTCTTTAGGATATCTACTGCATACTTCCCTTATCCACACCTCCATGCCTAGAACGTAGTGCATCATCCCCAAGTCCTTTATCTTGAACTTGGTAGCAAGTCTTCTTCTTGCAAATTTAATGAGTTCCTATTTTCTGTCAGGAACAAGTCATTGACATATAATAGGAGCATCACTGGTCTTCCGCCTTCAACCTTGAAGCAAAGGCTAGAATCTTCTTTACTCTCAGTGAGGCCTAGAGTCATCAGTAATCTGTCCATCCTGTCATACCATGTCGAACCTCAGGATCTTCTGCAGTCACTCCCTCTAAAGCAGAGCATCATTCTCCCTCTGTCTTCCATACTCTATGCACTGAAACATTATGTATCGGAGTGACAAGTAGCTTCCTCTGCTACTAATATTCTATGTATCCATCTAGGATCATTGGATACCAAGATCCTCTATCTTGAACTTTTTCAAAATTTCTTCTCGCACCCATCTATGAGCTTGTCATCCTCTATAGGATTTCATCTTCAACCTTGTAGCAAAGGTTCAAGTCTTCATCAAGCTCCTCGTGTATGTGTTATTCCATGAGTGTCTTATGAGCTCGTACAAGGCCTTCTTTCATTTGCACACATGATTCTGCCTGTCATGTGTCTCAAATCCCACGGGATGCAAATGTCTCTTCGTATTCTATGGCTTATTTTCGTGAGAATCCTCATGATAAAAATCTCGCCTTGTATCCCACGATGTTTCCATCTACTACATGATGGAACTACGAACTTCTCTTCATGTATCGATACTGCATCCCAGACATCATTCTTCTTGAACCGGTCTTCCCTTTATTCTCGGTTACTTCTTCATGGCTGGAAGGTTCTGCATCAATGATGTCACTACATTCATCATATTATTCTTCATCTTGAACTGTTTTTACTTGTTCTTCGAAACAAGTCTCATCCTTCTTTGCTAGTAGGCGATTTTATGCGATCTTTCCTACAAGTCAAATGCATTAGTTGTGTGGTTAGAAACATTTCATAAGGTATATTCATAATGAAAAATTCTTTTGCATCAAGATATATGATTATGCAACTATTTTAGCCAATACAACATTCATCCATATCTCACGGAAACTTTCTAGATGCCTTCCATCTCTACCAGTACAACAATGAGATTGTGCACTAATCCAATATGTCAACAAAGAGGTTTCATTCTAGATAAGTAGCAATGGATAGTTGAATAGCGCCATGAGCTACTTACCCATCACATGCATATTAGTAGTATACTGTCATTAATGCAAACATTCTATTATGCATAATACATCAACTACATAACAAAAACAATATCATGAAATGACAATTGAATACTTATCTTTATTTGTTTCGTGGGTAGACTCCTTCTTGATCCTTCCACTTCATCATCTTCTTCATTCATGAATTCATCATTTCTTATCCAAATTCTCAAGATGGATAAGAGGTTCTTCAAGAGTTGAGTCCTTCATATTCATCATCGCTTGATGGATCTTATTTCGATGGTGAGAATCTGATCTTCAGTTTCTCCCATCTTCTCTTCTCTTATTATGAGTCAAGCTTCTTCTTCTTCCCATAGTCTATTGAAAGTAATCACTTCCTTCTGGCACACATTCCTCGAATGAATTAATCCCATGATACTGGGAGACCATTCAAGGTGGCTATCACCACTTCTTCTTCTACCGCTTCAAGTTGTTCTTTGATTTGAGAGACCCTTGTAAAGTATGACTGTATGGTCTCTGCATTCTGGATCTTCACATTCTTCAACTGGTTTCTTAAGGTCATATTCTGGTTTATGTTCTTCCCTTCAAATAGCTTGGTCAAGGAATCAAACATCTTCGGTGTCTTTAGGGAAGACACTTGTGGTACAAGTTGATCCATGATTGAATCAGCAATGATCTTCTTGGCCTTGACCAAGTTCTTCTTGTGTAAGTCTTTGAGCCTCATCTCCCTCTGAAACTGGAACCTCTCTACTTATGTAGGTATCCAATTCATTTTCTTCAGAGAGATCATATACTTCCATGCTTGGAAGTTGTCAACTTCACCAAGATTATCATCAATTTGATGTGATAGATCACTTTTAAATGAGAACCTCAAATGAAAATAGCAAAAGATTAGATCTTACCGATTTGAGGTGTTCGTCCTGGTTCCAGAGCTAGTTGATCTAGGGTTTGTCAGAGAAACCCTAATTTTGAAAAATTGGAATCTTTTAGATATGATTGGATAGAAATTTATACCTCTTCAAGGAAAGTTTTCCAATGTACTCCTTTTCTGAAAACAAAGGAGGGAAGCTCCCGGAACAGGAAGCCCTAGTTTACCAAATTCTTCTACAGAAATTCTTGCTACCGTTTCTACGGTATCTCTGAAATTGATGCTCCTATATGTTTGAAACTTCTTAATGAGGTAGCCTCACCTGTCCCTGGTCCAACACCATAGGTTTCATTAGAATCTGTTTCACCAATTGGGACTGATGAGCGTTTTCCCAAGGTGACATGTTTGAGGACTGTTCAGCATAGAAAAGTTGTACTGACTGCCACATGTCACTGTTTCCTCTTATGGGTCTGAAACTTGGACCACATAAAGTATAATCCGTGTCCTTTCTAAAAAATATTCAGAAATTTCATTTGGACCTTTGTATCCTGAGATATAACAATTCTCTCCAGGTGTCCTATTTGGGGATGAATCCTAGGAGATGTTGGAACCCTAACTTGGGGTAATCATATCTCCTATAAAATAGAGAATCTGAGCCTGAAATTTGGATACAGTGTAAATCAAGATTTTAAATTCGTCCTGTGAGATTTTCAGCTCCTGATCCTTCTCCAATACCAAGATATAGTGAATGTACCAAAACTTATCAGTTTTAGTATTTTAGGGTTTTTTCCAGCCTGGGGTCAAACTAAGGTTTGACTTTCCCGGAGTTTCACCCAACCAAAAATATTGAACCATGTCTCTAAACTTCAATTTTGATGAGGAGAGAAATCCTATGCCGGGCTCACTCAAAAATTCCTCTTCTGTAGGAATCCCTAATTTCCCGCACCAAAAACTGAAAATGTCTGGAATAGAATTCCGCTTCGACAGAAAGATGCGCCCTTCAATGGAGAGTCATCCTAGCATACTTTTGCTGATGGATTGTGAAGAGAGACCCAAAAAGTAAGAATCCCTAGCTTTTGCAGCTGCACAATGTCTTCTTCTCAGGTTAGCTTTGATACCATGTTATATTTTTATCATTCAAGCTAGCATTTTTTTAGGATCTTATCTAAGAGAATAACATGCACAGCAATAATCACAAGAGAAAAGAGACACAAAGAATTTTCCTCAGGGAATCCATAGAATGAGCACCAATGGCAGCAGTAAAACCCGAAAACATAAAGATAATCTCCACAGCTTCTCTCTCTCTCTCACTTGAGAGAACTACTTCTCTCTCACTCATGAGCCCCAATGAGTGAGTGTGTGTGTTATAAATAGAGAGGCTCACTCTATATTTATATTCTTTCGTTCACTTAATGTCCACTTTAACATGTCGACCCCATTTAACAATTACTTACTAGAGCCGACATCTCTAGGAGAGTCTAATAACCCTAGTGCCCCACAACTGTGGGGACTTTTCCCTCCGATCAACAAGGAGGGTTAACCTTGAAACAAAATGTGGGGAATATTGCCCCAACTTACAATGGAGGGTTAACCTCAATGATTTTACATGACTTGTTTAAATTATTGAATCTCTCGATCGAAACATCGGGGCATAACATGACTCAATTCCATTACAGATACTTCCCGGAACAAACATCGGGGTATAATATACAAGTGAATACATTCCAAAGTTACAAATACATCAACAGGATGAAGCAGCTAGAAATCTTTTAGTGTTTGTGTTTGGATTCAACTCAACGTCTGGCTAGACTATTCAAGTGCAGGAGTAAGGTCATGATTCCAGAACCTTCAAGATGATTCATCATCATTAACATATGTTAGCTATTAGTGATAGGTGGAATATTTTATGTTATGAGTCATAGAAGCAAATAGATAATATACCATCTCTTTTCTATTTTTAGTTTATTCGATCCTTAAATTTTGGATCCCAAAACTACAACTGTTTTAAGAAATTTTGTATAAATATTAAAATGAAGGGTAGAAAAGGCAATAGGAAATGATTTTGGGAGATCAGGCTACAAGATATCATCTGTATCAAGCATGTGTTTTATCTTTTTATAATTAATATAAATACTGTCTTGGAATGATATTATATTTGAGATGAGCCAATTTTATTCTTTTTATCATGGTAAATGTTAATGTTCAGTATGATCACCCGATTCATAAATTTGTTCTTTGATAAAAAAATTCTATCTTAGAATACTTGTGAATGGGTTAATGTTTATTATGCTTTCTTGTTCAGAAAGTATTATTTATGTTCATAGAGTTTAAAATATGAAGTTGAATTATGCTCCTTATATAATGCATACCTACAACCTTCTATCTACTCCTTACATTGTTATCACTAATGTTTGATTACCTTATTCTCGATCCCGAATTGTCCTTTAAAAGTTCCTCATAGGCTAAAACTTAGTTATCTAACTAAAACATTCATGATTACCAGGACTTTGAGCCTTAGTAGTCTAGGTGCAAACTCCAGTGCAAATAGGTACACACACTGATTCACCCCCCTCTCAGTGTGTTCGATGTGTCCAACAATTGGGATCAAAGTAGGTTCCTTCAAGTACGGTCTAACAATTGGAAGGAAGATCTATGGAAATCATGGATGAATGTGTAAGTCTTTACTCTGCAGATCGTGTTCCTCTGTTCTATGAATCAAATATTTATCATTGGATTATAAGGATGAGACTCTATTTACAGGGACAAGATTTGGGTCTTTGAGAATCTATTGTGAATGGTTACACTACTCCAAAAAGACCACCAAAAACATCAGCCAAGGAGTTAAGGAAGAATAATGCAATGGCAATGGATAACATATTGCATTGATTATCTGATCCTGTGAAAGACAAAGTTGGAAAGTGTACATCAGCTAAATAACTATGGGACAAGCTACAAAACCTCTAGACAAATGGATCTCTCCATCAGAAACATGAAGACAGTCAAAATGAAAGGTAAAATACATAAAATGAAGAATATTCGAAATCGAATGATGAAATTTCCGAAAGTAATGCTTCTGAAAATAAAGAAGATTCAAAAATTGAAGGGGTTGTAGATCTTGAAGCAGAACTAATTAGTACTCTAGATGAGTTGAAGGAAGAAAGAAATAAGAGCAAGATTCTAATGGAACAAATGCAGAGGTATCAACAAGAAAATACAATGCTAGCAAGTCAACTAAAAGAGAAGGAAGAAGCATGTAAAAGAAAGGAAAGTGTGTGTCAAGAACAAGAAGCTGAAATTGGATTCTTAAAGAAAGAATTTGAAAAGTTAAGTTTGCAATCAATGGAAACTGAAGTGGAACTCTCAAAGCTAAGAGAGAAAAACCAATTACTAAAAGGTCAACTGCAAAAATCTCATGTGGATGATCATAATTCGAAAGGACAGATGGCAGATAGTATTAAAGAATCTGAGAAAACCATATTTAGTTTAAGGAGTCAGATAGAAGAGGCCAAGAAAATTGAAGTAGATATAACAAGTCAACTTCAAGAGAAGAAAGAGATTGGTAAAAGGCAAGAACTTGAGATCCGTTCACTAAAAGGGGATTTGGACAAGACAATTTCCTAGTTGAAAACAAATTCAAGGTCTTGTTATCCACTAATTTTGCAATTAGTGGATTTCCAGTGAGCCACCGAAGTCATGAAAAATCTAGTTTTTCATTATTAGTGCTCAGAAGGTTCCGCGGTTCATCGGAGCCTTTTTTGGGCCTCTTTTTTTAATAAAATGCATGTTCATACCCCTTGGGGGCATTGTAATGAATGCACTAATACAACAAACTTTTTGTAAAGGACTTGGATTCCTAGGACTGGGCCACCAATCCGATTATTCCAAGGTGTTTTTTTTCTTGTCAATTATGCAATGTTGAATAAGCGATGTATAATTTTCAAGTTTTTCACCGTTCCTCCAAAGTTGGAATTTTCGTCTTGGTGGCTAGGCATTATGAGGTTATTAAAGTTCATGTGTCGATGTATATAAGTGTGTTAGGCATTGGTATTGAGTCGTATGGACATGTACTAGGCCTCCTAGAGTTTCGTCTGATTATGAGAAAAAATAATTTTTTCCATTTTTTAAGCCATTTTTAATGGTTTAAATGGAAAAGTTCAAAATGTTAAAAAAGTAAGATCCGGAGTCCAACTCTGGCATGGTTGGGATCATTTTCAAGCTCCAAACAACATCTTTACCCCAGTGTCCACTTTCACTATGTTTCGAGTAGCTAAAACACCCCAAAAGGCATTATTTGGTTAACAAAGCATCGGAATGGCATTTAAATGCTAAATTATCAGAAAATTCACCAAAGTAAAAAAGGGTTGAAAAGTCAAAATTATTAAATTTTTAATGGATGGGGTGACATGGCATGGGTCCCCCATAGTCATGCACCCATTTTTCCATGATATGACTTAGGACTTGGTTATAAGTTTGGGAGTAACGGATTTTTATGAGATATGACATCACGCTAGTACAATCGTGAGCATGGTTGCGCTAGCATGAAGTGGACCCCCTCCTATGTGCACAAATATTAAAATTTGGTTATGTTATACCATATGGTATAGAACCCGGGTTCTCCTTGCTCACGTCATCTAATTCACATGTTGAATCATTCGCATGGTAATGGTGGGCACTGGGTGGTGTGAGCTTGTAGACTCACGCTAATGTGAAGGTGAAGGTTGTGATTGGTGTGGAGGGTGGACCCCTCTTCATGAGGATTAAAGGAATTTCGATATGATATGTTGTGGAGTGTGGAATATCAACCTTTCATTAATTTGATCATCACATCAATGTTGTACAATCACGTGAGGAAGGAAACTCGTATGTGTGGGAATTTTGGTAGCATTTTGGGGTTTGTTGGCAAGTTGGTAGAGGCCAAAGGAGTTTGGTGAGAGAGGTTTCAATAACCTCCTATGTTCAACTCAGTCCAAGTTCGGTTCAACTTAGTTACACTCTAGGTTGATCTTCTGTGTTGGTGAGGCCCCCCTAGGTCTCTCTTTTTCTATTTAAGCGGGGCATTCTTCCTCATTGAAGAGGGATGGAAGGAACCTTTGCTTCTGTATGTACTATTGTGTATTGTTGATGAATAAAATTGAGACTTTGTAGGTCCGAACTATGCAAGAATTTTCATGGTGAATGCTTGGCTTATCTAGATTAGAAGATTATATTATAATCCATAGAGGAGGAATTTGATGGTTCAATTTGTCTACATATGTGTAGTTATATAAGATCTAAGAGTTACATTTTGTAGTCGGTTATACTTATGCACTTTTGTTCTTGTTTAATTTACCATACTAGATCTAATCACTTGCTTAAAGGTTTTTGTAGCTTTGCAGATCACCAAATGTGAAGTAGAGATTAGAGCTCGGTTGCATCTTATCTTTCTTCACTATATTTTCATGAATCTAATGTTTCTTCTTCCACGGGCTCTCTCCTTTCTCAAATTTGTTCAAGCTTGGGCTTGAGATCTTCCTTCTTCATCCTCAAAACTTCAAACTATTTATTTCCAGTTACTTTTTTGCTTCATAACAAGTAGATCTAAGACTTAAATTTTATCATTTTATCTCTTGTTATATAGATCTAAGAATGTTTCCAAGTTTTCTTTGTCAAAAGTTTAGATATAGCCTTTTAGATTTAGTACTTGAAGTAGTATATTCTTTCCATCTTTTGGAAAGTACTAGGTTGTATTTTATTGACTAACCCACTAATTTAGAAATGCATAGCTTGCTTGTTTTTGTCTTTTCATGACAGGTTAAGCAGGAATGCTGACGAAATTTTGAGGTCTCAGGTTCTTCAAATCACTTATAATTCCCCTTTCTTCATTCCCCTTCTCTGGAAAGATTTGTAAGCCTTTTTATCACTTTCCAAGATCAAAAGGGAACCCCATTCATAAAAAATCATATTGTAATAAAGTTATTAAAAAACAAGTGGGATTACGGCTCCCACAACCCCCTTCCCCAATTTTGGGGAAGCTTGTATTTGCCCATTGTGTGATTATTTACTTTTTGCAAGTTATTAGATTAAGTTAGTTTAAGTTTGATTATAATGCAATAAATAAAGTGTTTACTTTTGTTGGTAGATCTAATTCGGCATTGCTTTATTGAATTACCCAAGAGAATCCATTCAATTGGGGAAAATATACTCTTTGTCGTAGGAAGTAGTGTTATTTTCTTGTAATTTATTTCCCTTTGATGCATCATTTTTATATTTTGGTTTTGAAAAGTAATACTAACCCGACATTGATCTACCAAATTACCCAAAGAGCTTGCTCGTTGGGGAAAATATATTCCTTGCCATAGTAATTAGTCTCACCACTTTTACTTTTCTTGTCTTACAAAAAACGTTAATAAAATCAACCCCTCCTTTCTTTCCCGATCGCGGTTCACTTGAACTGAAAGAGATCCTTGGAAGTCACTTTTATTCTTTTAAAATAAAACCACTTATAAAATATTTAAAATATTTTAGACTCCGTTGTGTATTCTCTGCGTTGTTGCGGTTCGTCCAAACAGTTGGATGCATCAAAAGCAACATGGGTGACTAGTTAAATTTGTCTTCACATCCCAATTAATCTCTCAAGCGAAAATCCAACACCTCGAATTAATACGTTATGGTGGAAAAATCCACAAAGGAAATGGGAACAACTGGGCAGCAACCTTGAGACACCGTTAGGCTACACCCTTGTTGGTGTAGTGTTGAACACGTCTAAGAGACTCCAACCAGAACACATATTCCTTGCGAGGAGCTGCATCGAATAATTTTTTTGGACATACTCCTAGTACCTTCGAGTATATTGGGAATCCCCTTTTCCCCTTAACTCATACATCATTGAATAAATTAAAAATGACCAATTACACTGCAAAACATTTCTCATTTTCAACAACACTTATTTACTTTGACTCCATTTTGGCACTGGCTTAATTTGTATCCGTATTTATGTTTTCAGTCGTATCATGTTATGAATGCCATATCTTCTTTTATGTTGTCGAACTAAACTATAAATTGCAATATCTTGTTTCAGTGAAACACTTACAAACTCCTAACAACCATCTCATCCATAACTTAATAAAATATAGAGCCTTAGCAACTCTTTAATAGGGACTGCCCCCCTTGGCTCTATTAGGAGTGGCCTAAATAGAGAATTCAGGATCAGGTGACAACAACTAGCTCGAGACTTTCCTCCAAGGGCGCACTTAGCAGCTTGAATATTTCTGATGCGCTAATTCCCCCCAGGTGCATGAAAGGCGACAATGGGTCTAAGAAGAAAATTGATGGAAGAGAAAGCTCCAAGATACCAAATAGGGAAAGGGAAGAAAAGGCTAAGAGTTGTGAAGATATTCTCATAATCTCTCACTAGGAAAAAGACTACAAAGGAAGAAGTCAAGCTTCAAGGAATAATGGCTACAAAGATGTAACATCAAAAAGAAGACATGTTTCTCCCAGGTACCAAAGTTTCATTTATGGTTATTGTTTTTCATGTAACAATTTTGGACATAGGGCTAAAGATTGCAAAGCTTATGGACAAAAGGCTCGAGAAAGAAATGGAGGTGTCCACATGAACTACAATGTTGAATGCTACAATTTCCACAATTATGGACACATGGAAAGAGATTGTAGAAGTACAATGAACCACAATGTTGAATGCTACAAGTGCACCAACTATGGACACATAGCTCATGGTTGTAGAAGCATGATAAAGTCTTCCATAAAGAATAATATAGATAGAAGATATAAGAAATTCTGGAAGAAGAATCCAAAAGCACAAAAGGAATAATCTTATGGATTGGTCTATTATATAAATGATGAAAGTTAACAGCTCAAGACAAGAAATCAATGCAATTCTCTTTTCTTAAAAACGTGAAGTATATTGAATGAAAGTAGAACATGTCCCAAGACTGAAGATAGAAAATAATTGGTATTACATGTTGAAGATGTGAAGGAAAAACAAGTCAATTATACAGAAGACTCAAAGGACATATCTACAACAGTTGTAGACTCAAGTAATAATGGCATATCAACAAGTAAAAGGAAAGGTGTCAAGACTAGAGATAATGATCCTATAGTAGAGAAGTACCTATTGTTCTAAACGCTTTGGCATAAAGGCTCTCAATACTATGGATAATGTTGAGGGGAAGTGTAAGTAACATGAAAGGAAGATCGATGAAAAGTCAACAAATTAGTAGTTTGGTAGATTATTTAGGAACACAAGGGGAGCTACTTCATAAAGCTTCAAGAAATGTCCAAGTCTAAGGGGGAGTTAGCACAATCAAGGGGGGGGGCATTTTTGACAAAGAAATATATTTTCAGAAGGCATTCATAGTCAAGTAAAGTTATCTTCTACAAGAGAGAAAATTATCAGCAAAACAAAGTCACAGAAGAGAACCATATTGACAGGCAGAGCCAGCATAATCCCTAGGGGAGCAAGTGAAAAAAATTATGCTTCACCCCTTTTCTAATTTAAGTCAAAGGGGGGGAGAGAGTTGAAGTTGT
This sequence comes from Pseudotsuga menziesii, assembly GCA_001517045.1. Taxonomy (NCBI): domain Eukaryota; kingdom Viridiplantae; phylum Streptophyta; class Pinopsida; order Pinales; family Pinaceae; genus Pseudotsuga; species Pseudotsuga menziesii. The sequence goes on along the minus strand of LPNX010625500.1, from coordinate 197,615 downwards.
TGCCATCAATGACAAAGGGGGAGATTGTTGGAAGAAGTTGTCATTGATGTCAAAATGGTGAAGAGATATGTGGTGTCAAGGTTATAATGATGATGTGATTGTAGTAGAGATATAGTGTTTGGGAATCCCCTAAAGAATAATCTAAGGAATCACTTGATCACAAGTGTATATAAATCCAAAGCGGTGCCCTTATGGCATAGTGGTTGCACATGGACCTCATGAGAAGACACTTTGAGTTATACATAAGTGGTACAACTCCCATAGAGAATCCCCTAATGATCATGATGATGTGGAGTGTAAAGGAGTCCCTAAAGTATCATAAAGAAGTGTGAAGAATTTCCTAAATAAATGATGTTGGGTAACATGACCATGAAGATAAGAAGTGTTAGAAAGTTCGTAAAGGTGTTCCTAAACAATGTCAATAAGAAATGTGAAGAAATTCCGAAAGTAGTGGGGTCTACATGATCAGAAGGGTTGGTCCATATGACCATGAGAAGTAGCCCCCGAAGTAATAAGGATTGGTCCACAAAAAATTGTTCAAATAAATGGTGAAGAAACCCATAAACAATGGTGTTTGGTCCACTTGCCCATGAATATGGGCTTACATGACCCATGGTGGAGAAGGCCCTAAAGAGTCCCCAAAGTTGGTTTGAATCAAGTTGGTGTGAAGCTTGAGATACCCCCAAAATAATAATGCTTGGTCCACAACCCCAAAACTAGTGGTACTTTGGCCCATTATGTTGATGTATTTGTAACTTCGAAATGTATTCACTTGTATATTTCATATATTGTATTCCATTGGTCCTCGATGTTCTTATCGGGAGATTCATTAATGTAATCAAGTCATGTAAATTCATAGAGATTAAGCCTCCTTTGTAATTCGAGGGTAAATTCCCCACAGTTGTGGGGCACTAGAGTTATTAGACTCTCCTAGAGAAGTCGACCCTGGTAAGTTGTTGTCAAGTCGGAAACTAGTATAAATAGAGAGTGAGCCTCTATATTTATCACATACACTCACTCAGCTATGGTGCATAGGTGAAGAGAGAAGAAGCTCACTCAAGTGAGAGAGAAAACAACTCTTGGAGATCATCTTTCTGTCCTTGGGTTTTACTGTTGCCATTGGTGCTCATTCTATCTCTGAGGAAGTTGCGGGGTTTTTCCTTTATGGTTTCCCCGAGGATAAATCTTTGTGTCTATTGTCTCTTATGATTGATTGGTGTGCATTTTATTCTCTTAGATAAGATCCTAATATCATATTGCTTAAATGATAAAAATCTAACATGGTATCAGAGCTAACCTGAGAAGAAGACACTGTGCAGTTGTGGAAGCTAGGGCTTCTTAATTTTTGGGTCTCTCTCCACAATCCATCAACAAAAGGAGGCTAGGATGACTCTCCATTGAAGGGTGCATCTTTCTATCGAAGCAGAATCTGATTCTGAGAATTTTCAATTTTTGACCTGCCACTACATCGAGAAATTAGGGGTTTTCATAGAAGTGGAATTTTTGAGTGGGCCCAGCATAAGATTGATCTCCTCCTCAAAATCGAAGTTTAGAGACAAAAAAATCGAGGTTTTTGGTTGGGTAGAACTCTGGGAAAGTCAAACCCAAATTTGCTCTGGAACTAGAAAACCAGCACTGCAGAAGATCATCTCCATATCCAGTTTTCAGCTTCTCAAATTGGTAAGATCTAAATCTTTTGTATTTCCATTTGAGGTTCTCAGTTAAGATGTCTCATCACACCAAAATTGATGAAAATATTGAAGGAGATGATAACTTTGAGCATGGAAATATAGGATCTCTCTAGTTTTGGAAGAAAATGAGTTGGACTCTTACATTAGTGAAGAGGTTCCAGTTCTAGAGGAGATGAGGCTAAGACCTTACACAAGAAGAACTTGATCAAGGCCAAGAGGATTATTGTTGATTCAATCAAGGATCACCTTATACCACAGGTGTCCTCCCTAAAGACACCTAAAGAGATGTTTGAATCCTTGACCAAGCTATTTGAAGGAAAGAACATAAATCGGAAGATGACTTTGAGGAACCAGTTGAAGAATGTGAAGATCCAGAATATGGAGACGATACAATCATACTTTACAAGGGTCTCCGAGATCAAAGAACAACTTAAAGCAGTGGATGAAGAAGTGGAGGATGCAGAAATTGCGATGACCATATTGAATGGTATCCCTAGGTCATGGGACTCTTTCATTCAAGGGATTTGTGCTAGAAGAAAGCTAATCACCTTCAGTAGGTTGTGGGAGGAATGCTAACAAGAAGAAGCTCAAATAATAGCCCGAGAAGAAAAGATGGGAGATGAAGATCAAGCTCTCACAATACACTCCAATAAAAACAAAAGAGACCACCATCATCACAGAGGTAAGCATTCAAATCAAAATAACCCTAGAAAATATCTAGTATCCGATGTTTTACATGCGATGAGAAAGGACACATCTCCAGATTCTATCGCATAAACAAAGGTGGCTCTCACAAGAAGAAGGGAAACAAGAGAAGACAACATGCTCATACTGCAGAGGATGATGAACCTTCCATAAAGAGAATCAAACAAGAAAGTGATTCCTCAAGTGATGAAGAATATGTTTTTATTTCTGCTCTCACGGGAACTGTCACACATGAAAGCAATGATTGGCTTATCGACAGTGGGGCTTCCAAGCATATGACGGGATTCAAAGAATCCTTTGTAAAATTATCAGAACATGAGTCACCCCACAAGATGAAACTTGGGGATGACTTCCAATATCCAATAAAAGGTAGTGGTGAATCCTCCCATAAGTTAGACTCTGGAAAGTCTATGAAAATGAAGGATGTCTTATTTGTACCAGGACTAAAGAAGAACCTCCTCTCCATCTCTGCATTGGATGCAAAAGGTATGAGGGTTGCATCTGTAGATGGCCAAGTTCTTATGTGGCCAAAGGGAAATACCATAGATGATGCAGTTGTGATTGGGGAGCAAGAGGGAGGATTATACAAGCTAAAGGGCCAACTAAAACAAGCCTTGGTCCATGACTCAATAGAGCCAAATGAACTTTGGCACAGAAGGCTTGCACATGTGCACTATAGAGCACTACCACTTGCAAGCAAATCTGTTGAAGGTCTTCTAGAAATACAGGCAAAGCATGAAGGTGTTTGCAAAGGATGTGCGAAAGGAAAGAACACAAAGAAGACATTTCCAATTAGTGAGAGCAAGGAAAAAGGAATCTTGGAAATCATTCACTCCGACGTATGCGGTGCGATGTCATCCAGCTCATTGAGTGGGTATGTATACTATGTTTTTTTCATTGATGATTTTTCTAGGAAGACATGGATATACTTCTTGAAGAATAAAGGTGAAGTATTCAGCAAGTTCAAAGATTTCAAAGCCTTGATCGAGAATCACACGGAAAATAAAATCAAGACCTTTAGATCAGACAATGGCAGAGAATTCACAGCAAATGAATTCAAAGAATTATGTAGAGATTTAGGGATTAAGAGAGAGTTGACCACTCCATATAATCCACAATAGAATGGGGTTGCAGAAAGGAAGAATAGAATGATTATGGAAGCTGCAAGGGCAATGCTTCATGATCAAGATCTTCCCATGCATCTATGGGCAGAAGCTGCTAGAACAACTGTGTATGTACAGAACCGTACTCCACATAGAGTGCTCAAGAACAAGACACCTGAAGAAGTATTCTCCAGCAAGAAACCAGAAGTCAGTCATCTCAAAATATTTGGTTGTCCAGTGTACATACACATTCCAAAAGAAAAGAGGACAAAGTTATATCCTTCAGGGAAGAAGGGTATATTTGTGGGATATAGTGAAAGCTCGAAGGCTTATAGAATATACTTCCCAGGATTCAAGAAGATCGACATCAGCAGGGACGTAACATTTGACGAAGACTTGGCTTACAACAAATCCAGAAAGAAACCTGTTGAAGACCCTAAAGAACTAGAAGTAACCAGAATTCAAGATACAACTATGAACGATGCAACTCAAGAAGAATATCGAGAAATAAAAGAACCCCAAGAACCTGTAGATCCACCCTAGGAGAATAATTCTCACAAGAGGAAACCTGCATGGGTACAAGAGGCTATCCAAGGTGCAGAAAGATATGGGGCTCTAGAAGAAATGCACAGAGAGAGGAAAAGAACTAGGTCCTACTTCGGTTATGTAGCCCTATTATGTGACATCATTGATAAAGAACCTTCCAACTATGAAGAATCGACAGAGAAGAAAGAATGGAAGGATGTTCTGATCGAGGAGTACCAGTCGATCATGAAGAATGATGTCTGGGATGTTGTCCCAAGACCAGAGGGGAAGTCTGTTGTGGCTTCCAAGTGGATCTACAAGATCAAGCATGTTGAAGATGGAAACATAGAGAAACATAAAGCAAGATTGGTGGCTTGCAGCTTCTCCCAGAAAGAAGGAATAGATTATGAAGAGACTTTTGCACTTGTAGCCAGATACACTTCCATCATATCAGTACTTTCTCTGGCTGCAGTGATGAAATGGAAGATACACCAAATGGATGTCAAGACTGCTTTCTTGAACGGTGTAGTAGAAGAGGAAGTGTATGTAGAGCAGCCACTCGGTTTTGAGACACATGACAGGGAGGCTCATGTGTGTAAATTGAAGAAAGCCCTGTACGGTTTGAAACAGGAACCCATGACATGGTATGACATAATTGAAAGCTTCCTAACTAGTTTGGGCTTTACCAAGAGTAAAGAATATTCCAACCTTTACTATAAGGTTGAAGAAGGGAACCCACTGATACTCCTACTATATGTAGATTATCTGTTTGTAACAGGTGAGGATGGGTTGATTGCTGATACAAAGAGGAAGCTTGTTGCCGAGTTCGAGATGAAAGACTTGGGTATGATGCACTACTTTCTAGGCATGGAGGTGTGGCAGAGTGTAGATGGAATCTCCTTGGTACAAGGGAAGTATGCAATAGAGATCCCGAAGAGGCTCGGGATGATGGACTACAAGGCCATGACCACACCTATGGCATCGAACCTGAAGTTATTGAGTGATGCTTCATCAGAGTTAGTTGACGCTACGATGTATCAGATGATTGGGTCCTTGATGTACTTGATGAACACGAGACTAGATATTTGCTTTGCTATGAACACATTGAGTCAGTTCCTGACATATCCGATACATATTCACTTGATTGCTGCAAAGCATATTCTGAGGTACCTAAAGGGTATAATTGATTATGGCCTCAAGTATGAAGCGAATCAGAAGATTAACCTAGAAGGTTATGTGGATTCGGATTGGGCAGGCAATGCCATTGATAGGAAGAGCACTTCTGGGTGTTGCTTCAGTATGGGATCATGTGTGATCTCTTGGTTTAGCAGGAAGCATTCCTGCGTGGCACTAAGTACAGCCAAAGCAGAGTATGTCGTAACTTGTTCGACTAATTGTGAGGCAATATGGCTGAGGAAGCTACTGTTTGATTTGTTTGATCTCCAGTTAGATGCTACTTGTTTATATTGCGACAACCAGAGTTGTGTGAAGTTGTCGTAGAACCCAGTGTTCCATGACAAGTCGAAGCATATCGAGATCTAATACCACTATATCAGGGATATGGTGCAGAGGGGAGCAGTGAAACTCTAGTATGTTGCGACAGATGAACATATAGTTGATGTGTTGACTAAGCCATTAGCTAGAGTGAAGTTTGAGTACTTCCGGGAGAAGCTTGGTGTTCTCTAAATAGAGGTTCCTTCCAAGAGGAAGTGATGAGTCTGTGTGTCTTTCTGACATGGTAGTAGGCGGGGCCTCCCATGGTCAGATGTAAGTGTTGTGCCTTTCTGACATGGTGGTAGGAGGGGCCTCCCATGGTCATATGTAAGTGTTGTGCCTTTCTTACATGGTGGTAGGTGAGGCCTCCCATGGTCAGATATAAGTGATGTGCCTTTCTGACATGGTGGTAGGCAGGGCCTCCTATGGTCAGATGTAAGTGTTGATCCCTTCTAACATGGTGGAAGGATTGGTTCCTACCATGGTCAAATATAAGTGTTGAGATATACATCCAGTATGAAAAAGGACTGGCTCTGTAGAGACCTACATCCAGTATGAAAAAGGACTGGCTCTATGGAAGTACATCCAACATGAAAAAGGGTAGACTCTGTAGTGGCCTACATCTAGTATGAAAAAGGACTGGCTCTGTAGAGACCCACATCCAGTATGAAAAAGGACTGGCTCTGTGGAAGTACATCCAGCATGAAAAAGGGTTGGCTCTGTAGAGGCCTACATCTAGTATGAAAAAGGACTGGCTCTGTAGAGACCCACATCCAGTATGAAAAAGGACTGGCTCTGTGGAAGTACATCCAGCATGAAAAAGGGTTGGCTCTGTAGTGACCTACATCCAGTATGAAAAAGGACTGGCTCTGTAGAGACCCACATCCAGTATGAAAAAGGACTAGCTCTGTGGAAGTACATCCAGCATGAAAAAGGGTTGGCTATGTAGTGTCCTATATCCAGTATGAAAAAGGACTAGCTCTGTAGAGACCCACATCCAGTATGAAAAAGGACTGGCTCTATGGAGGTGCATCTAGTATGAAAAAGGACTGGCTCTGTAGAGGCCTACATCCAATATAAAAAAGGACTGGCTCTATAGAGGAAGACCTACATGGAGGCTAGGCCTAAAACCAGCATGAAAAAGGGCTGGCTCTATAGAACTTCCTGTGATGAAAAGAATTGAGAGATAGCACCATTTGATCGAGATAGCAGAAGCAATGATGATGATGATGATCCAGTGATGATTTAGCTTTAATGATGATCCAGAGAACAAGGCTTGTGCCGATGAATTGTATCAAGAGAATACCTTCCTAGTTAAGAGGGAGTGTTGATGTATTTGTAACTTTGGACTGTATTCACTTGTATATTTCATATATTATATTTCATTAGTCCCCGATGTTCCTATCAGGAGATTCATTAATGTAATCAAGTCATGTAAAGTCATAGAGATTAACTCTCCTTTGTAAGTCGGGGGTAAAGTCCCCACAGTTGTGGGGCACTACGGTTATTAGACTCTCCGAGAGAAGTCAGTCCTGGTAAGTTATTGTCAAGTCGAAAACTAGTATAAATAGAGAGTGAGCCTCTCTATTTATCACATACACTCACCCAGCTATAGCGCATAGGTGAAGAGAGAAGAAGCTCGCTCAAGTGAGAGAGAGAACAACTATTGGAGATCATTTTTCTGTCTTTGGGTTTTACTGCTGCCATTGGTGCTCATTCTATCTCTGAGGAAGTTGCAGGGTTTTTCCTTTATGGTTTCCCTAAGGATAAATATTTGTGTCTATTGTCTCTTGTGATTGATTGATGTGCATGTTATTCTCTCAGATAAGATCCTAAGATCATATTGGTTAAATGATAAAAAACTAACACATTAGACCACATGAAGTCACAAGGATCCCCACAAGATCCATCAAGTATGACGATATGTTCAAGCCGTAGGGACCCTTTGAAGAAGATATGGAGTGATATTGAATTTTTGGCATGAAGTGTCATGATGGATCCCTGAGGTGGGGTACTAAGCCTTGAGACCCCCTTAAAATATGGAGATCCACAAATTAAGGATGAGTTTAAGGAGACACTAAAAGAAGCTACTAGATCATGATGAAGTGTATAAATAGAAGGCCAGACATTTCATTTAATCATCAATCAAGTCTTTCTTCTATTGCGCATCTTTGGAGAAAAAGTGCGAAACTTTTTGGAGGAACAATTTATGACCATCTTTGAGGATTGAGGAGATTCACGAAAAAAGACAACTTTCTCATATGGTATCGGAATTACAAAATTCTTGTCTCATTGGAAAGTTGGTTGTGAGAGCTATGTGATGAATCTATATAGAGATTATTTTGACTTCTATATTGTCTGTTCATTTTGTGATCTTGGTTAATGTATGATTCATGCTTGTGGGTTTCTTTTGTGATGACACGTCTTTGCTCTAGGTATGTGAGCCTCTCTCTTGGTATATCTCTTTGATGTCATTATATATGTTGTGGGGGATATGATGATGGACATCTTGGCATAGATCCGGTATGGTTCTTGTGCATGGGTCTCTCTTGTGATGGCCATGCCTCTCATGGACTAGGGTCCATCTTGTTGTCTTGAAAATGTATGAATTTTGTACATGTTCTTGTGATTATCTATTGGCATACTTGATGGCGGTATTGGCATAGATGTTGGTGCACAATTTATGATGATCGTGGCATAGATCCTTATGATTTGTTTGTATAGATCATGGTGGTTATCTAAACATATTGTATGATGGTCTTGGCATAGTCCATGGTTATGTTGTGGCATATGGCTCATCTCTTGGAATGTTCAATGTTTTGGAAATGTATATGATGTAAAAGTCGAAGATCCAAATGAAATCGATGGAAGATTGTTTTTGGGTATATACTTGAGGCATGTACAGATTGATATAGTGTGACAGATATTGAGACGATGTGGCATTGTGATAGAGGCAGTGATTGCGGCATTTAGATATAGATACAGTTATTGGGGCATTGTGATAGAGATAGTGACTGTGACATGTTGACATAGGTAATGATACAGTGATACAAGTTAAAAGAGACAGTGATACAGGAACAGGGACAATGATACAGGTGCAAGGACAAAGATACAGGTACAAGTTGTCAGAGACAATGATATAGTGATCATTACAGATCGTTTCTTCTATTCATATCAGGGCGGAAGGGCAGGGCAAGGATAGAAGATTGTATTCTCCTTGAGGTTGGTGCTTGAGAATTGTGAGTTGGTGTTCACTGAGGATTGGAGTCCTCTCTATAGGTTGGAGCCTGTGACCTTAGGGGATTGTAGCCTCCTTTCAGTTGGAGCTGATAAACTAAGGTGTTGGTGCTAAAATATCAGGGAGTTTGAGCTTCCTTTCAGTTGGTGCTAGAAAACACATTAAATCTAATCTCTATATTATAAACAACATCTTTTTTGGGTTTTCCCCCAGTACTTGGGTTTTCACGTAAACATATTGTGCGTTGTGTATGATTCTTATGTGATGATGATATGCTTATGAAATGTAAAGGTTGATAATGTATTAATGAATGTTGTACTTTGCAAGCTGCTAATAATCATGTTTTGAAAAGTAATAAAAGGTACACACACTGATTCACCCCCGCCCCCCTCTCAGTGTGTTCGATGTGTTCCACAAGTCTAGCCTATTCTAGTGCCTTCTAATCGCTCAAACAACTTGCACTTATAGTTCCTCATCTTGTGTGCTTGTTTGTGTTTTGTTGTAGGGAGTTAGCTAATCTTTCTATTTCAATTGTCTCCCTCAACCACTCTCCCCAAGGGTCTAATTTTCAGATTTGTAAATTACCTCCAGGCTCAAACACCCTTGTCCTTTTGCCAAATCGGTCATATCTTTACTTTGGGAAAGTTGGTTTTACTGGCAAGTACCTAAGAAAGCTTGATTGAGGACACCTCCCATGGTTAATCTAGGCCTATGTTGGTGGACCTAAGAAACCTAACAAGAGGGGACCCTATCTATGTGACACTTTTGAGCAGAGTCATGAGGTTCCATCGGTCTAATGATTGTTTAATCTCTAGAAGCATTAAAATCGTCAAATCGTGTGACAAGGCTCTTGAGCTCAAACTCTATATAAGAGAAGCACCTTCACATTGTAATGGTTGGTGGAGAATTGGAGAAAGAACTCTTGTAATTACCGTGTAATTGTTTATTTCATAAAGGTTGTGTAATTCTTGGGGTTTCTTCTCGTGTGGTGTTCCATATCTGTGCTGCTGGAAATTGTACTCAAGGTTTCTGCAATAAGGGATTCAAGTTAGGTTAGATTTGTCACTTGAAGGAGAAGTTTGGATGGCGTGCATTCTATCTAATATTCTTGTTGTTATTGCTTCTTAGTAGAATGATTATTGGGACGTCATTTATATGAGAGATGTATCATTAATTTTCACCTTGAAGTAAGATCTCCCCTTATTTGTCGGTGCATATTCATACAAGAGCGTCTTAGGAAGGGCTTTTATGCTCTCATTTTCAGCAATATAGAATTTGCATTCATTAGTAAATATCTCCATGTTATTACAATAGCTTTTGACCCCATTATGCATCCATGTCTAACCCTCATAGTTGCTTTAAGATTCCATGTGCCCTATTGGATAGTTAGCACAAGTCGTATTCACCCAACCACGTTAAAAAATAAATCAGTAAACCAATAAAAAATGTTTTATTAAAACAATTTTTCATCTAAACCTTTGCATGTTCATAAAAGGGCATCTTAGGAAGGGCTTTTTATTCTCTCATTTTCAGCAATATAAATTCTGCAATCATTAGTAAATTTTTGCATGTTATTACAACAGCTTTTGCCTCCATTAGTCATCCATAATCAGACATCATAGTTGCTTTAAGACTCCATATGCCCTATATTGGGTATTGGGCACGTCACATTCTCCCAGCCACCTTAAAATATAAATTAGTGGACCATTAAAAAAATATATATATTTTACTAAAGCAAGTCTTCATCTAAAGCTTCTATTGTATAAGCTTTAGTGATCCTACTCCTATGGATATCACCCTTGTGTCAGAGGAGAGCTGGCCTTAAGTGATAAGAGGTGCTATTTTGGTGACAGTGATAGCCCTCATGAGTTACCTTAGAGTTGAAACCACTGTTGGGACTTTGTAGCTTAAGTTAATTTCAATCACTAACAAGCCCTTAAAGTATCTTTCTTGAAGGAGCATCTCAGGGGACACCACCTCTACAAAAAGAAGCAACCTACCATGTATAGATGATGACTTGAGATATCAGACCTTCTTGATTGCATCCTGCAAGAATTTCAACACAAAAGATTTCACCAATACCATGAGGGGCTAATGAAGAGAGATATTTTGTCTTTCAAGAATGTAACAATCCACTGAGCTACTCTGTCTCAACTGCACCAGTGCTGTGAAATATGAATGATCTTTAGTGTACTGTTTGAAAAAGAGTACAACATATAATCACAACAGCTGAACTAGCAATCACATGTGAATAGAAAAAATCAGCATTCATGGATGCTTTATGTGACAAGTGTTGTGAACAGAAAACTAGTTAAATTATATCACTGCTGGTCAATATTTGCAATTTACACCATTGGATGTCTTCCAACTCATTTTATTTATATCCATTACCTTATGTAAAATATGCAAAAAAAATATTTAGAAAGATCATTTTGATGACAAAGTAGACAATCTTCTGATAATCGTCACAAAGATTATCATGAAGATGTGATGAATTGTTGGCAAAAGATCAACTGTAAGACATAATGACTTCCTATTTGTCCACATTGAAATAGCAAAGACCTTTTGTTCCAAAAAGCAATCTTCCTGGTCCTTTTAGCATCAAAAACTCTATGATACAGTTGGACTTGGGAAAAGTAAGAAATTCATATTTCCATTAAATTATAATCTAAATGGAAAAAGACTGTTCTTTAGTCATTAACATTTCTAGTTTGAACTAAGTACTTATTTAGCCATTTTCTCATAGTGTTGAATGCATCTTCAGCATCTTCATCTTCCTCAAGAGACTCTGGATGGTGAGCAAAACCATGGCCTCTACCAGCATAAATACAGACTTGTGATCCTTTTATTTGACTTTCCATCTGACGTAACAAATCTACAGGGCATAGAGGATCATTCTCACCCACTATAAACAACACTGGTATTTTCAGGTGAGAAGCCAAGGAAGGATCAAATCTTGTTCCATAGAAACAAACAGCTGCACCAAAATGAGATTGTGTGTCTCTAGCAAGAGTTTCAACTAAACGGCCACCTCCGAAACAGAATCCTACAATGGCCAGTTTGTCTGATATTCCAGCTGCGCTAAACTCATCTAAAAGCCATTTTGCAGATATGTCAATGTCACTCGCAACTCTCTGTGGTTCATGTTTCCTTCGCCATTCTTCAAATTCACTTCGAGGCCTATCCTTGCTCCAAGGTTCTCCTCGATACAAGTCTGGCACCAAGACACTGCACATAAAGTAACCATCGTGATTCTGAATAATTTGTTGTAAAGACATGAAAAACTATTTATTTTTTTCAGATAAGAACATAATAAAAACAAAATTAGCTCTAACTTTGGAAATGTAAACACCAGAAAATCATTTTCAATGTTTTATGTAACTCTAACTTTCCATAATTGAAAAATTCAAGTTCCGTCACAGAAAATTGAATCAAACCTCCCAAGCATCAAAAGGTTTCAATCCAAGACTAATGTAATATCCTTGTTCGTTCTCAGTGCTATCATTCTCATACTTTGTTGTAAACATTTTCTTGACTGTAGAAAATTCTAACAAAGCTTCTTTATTTTTTGGAATATGCATCTTTTATTTCATTTCTGAACAGTAAAAGTACATCAAGAACTATACATCATTGAGCCAAGATGTGGTTATAGTTTATACAGAATACTTCTCCCATTATAAGGAAGGAGAGCCAGCATGTCTGCCTTAGTGCCAAGCTCAGGAGAATCTGCATCTTCGTTGAATATCATTTTTGGCTGTAAATTGTGCTGCCAAATTCGATCTAAAAGCTGTTGGCTCGTCCAGATGAAGAAGGTATCATCCCTGTTAAATGTGGCACAACATCGCTATTTCCATAAGAAAGAGATATCAGTCACTCTAAGGTATTGAAGACACTTCTCCCAGACTGTCTGCCAATCCATCTATCCCCAAGAATGACCCATTTCCAATGAAATGGGGCCAAAAAAGAATGATGAACTCAGGATAATCTGCATCTTTTCTAAAATGCCAATTTTGGCTAAAAACTGCACTGGCAAATCCAATCCAAACTGTTAGCCTGTCCAAATGAAAGGGATAGCACCCCCATTAAATATGGCACAAAATCCCCATTTCCATAAGGAGATGTTGGTCAATATTGGGTATTCCAGACACTTCTCCTAGACTGTCTGCCAATCCAACTATCCCCAAGAATGGTCCATTTCTATCTAATGCAACAGGGTGAAAAAGAGATGCTGAGCTCAGCAGAAACACAGTCATTAATAAAGCTTCTTTGCAGCTTAACATGATGAGATCAAGGTAATTTCATTTCATACTATTTTCATGGTGATGTCACTTCCAAACTGTCTGCATAAGATATTGAGAACATAAAGGGGACTGAAAATTGTCATTTATTTACCAGCACCAAACTTGCACTTTTCACACTCGAATTGCAAATCCTAAGAAAGTGTAATACTCCAAAAATTCGTAAAAATTTAAAAATTTTCATATGACATTAAATGTTTGCAATCGTCACTACTGAGGAACATTTAACTGTTAACGGTTAACCTATACTAGTTTTAACTAGAACTAATTCTTTTGTTAATATCTAGTTCCACATACTTAATTGTTTGTTTTCATAAATCATTATTAAGGATTTGATTTAGCAGGTTATGATTTGGAACAACAGGAATTGAAACATCTGTTTGATTACTCAAGTGCTAAGTTTGTTTTACTGTTTTGTGAAATTGTGAAGGAACTTCAGTTAAGATCTGAGGCTTACTTAGCTTTTTAGCTAATGCAGTGAAGTGATGCTTCTTTTACAGGTAAGACGTTTTGTTACCAGTTCCCGGATCGAGATTATTATATCAACTAGCATAAAATATAATGCTAGTAAATTTATTTACTTTACAGCTTGATCAAATGAATGAGGTATCGTTTGATCTGTGTATTTATGTTCTAAATAGTTTCTGGTAAACATAAGTGTTTAATAAACTGAACAAAGTCCAGTTGCTCTTCCATTTCGCTATAACTGTACTTGTTCATTTAATTTTCCTCAATCTATCATCAGTTTAGCTCCTGTATGTAATTTTAGAGAAGGGTAATTGTATAGCAGATCCCTTTTCTATTTTATTACTTGATACTGAGGTAATTCAAGAGTACTTGTTTTCAACAATAAACGGTAATTTAAGAGTACTTGTTTTCAACAATAAACGAGTTAAATGAACTTAGGAAAACCTATAATCTAGGTATACTCATAAAGTACATTGACTAACATTCACACATGGTAATAAAACCTAGTGCATGAGATAGTTTTTCTAACTGTTCTAGTACTTATCAAATGGAGATGTAATAATACAAATTGTATATCTTAAAACAATAGCATTACTGCTATTTGGGTAAAGAATTAAAAAGATTACTTTCTACAAAAATCTATCCGATCTTAACCTTTGTATGATCTTCAATTCACAAGGAAAAATATGAATCTAAGTTTAATACTTAGACTATAAAAAAACAAGCTATACAAACTCACCTACATAATAGGTTAAGTCTTCAATTCTATGATTTCTCACAAAGTGTTATTATTATGCAGATCAAAATTGGAGAATTCCTTGCATAAGTTTTTACTCATTTCTAAGATTATAGAGCAATAGTGTAAACCCTAGTGTATGTAAATTTTACATCTAAGAGTTATAATAAACATAATATAATGAAAGATATTGATTGTTATGAGCAAGGTTTAACATAGTTTATTTATCAAACACTATTGTGTGTAGGCTGCTCCAAGAGGTTTTGAACTATAATACCAAAACCCACATTTCACAAATAAATCTGAAGCCACGTGGTCGATGTTTGTTGGTTAAGGATTTTACCTTTGGGTTTCACCATATAAGTTTCTTCTAAACCCTAAAAAATCACATTTACCTAACTTTTAACATTGCTCTGGAGTGGGAGGGCCGTAGGCTCATGGCCGCATGGACTCACCATTTCTCTCCTGCTGCAAACGAGAACTTTCACCTCTATGCCTTTCCTTTTACCTGTGAGAGTCTTTAACTTCTTTGCTAATCTTTGAGTATACGAGTTTTTTACTGCTATTCTTTATCTCTGTGAGTGCGTGGTCTTTGTCGCCAATCCAAACTTCTGTGTGCGCTATCCTTCGGCACTGGTGTAGTGGTAAAACTCTGAACTGTGAGATCATTGTTTGGTTTACTTCAGTGTTGATTTGGACTTTCTTGTTAGGGTTTCTGGACAGTGCTTCCATCGTTGCTCGGCGTAATGGTTTCTAGTGGTTAAGGTCTGTTCTTGCTACCCAGTACGACCGAGGTCGATTTCTTCAGTTGAGAAGTTTTCTTTGCAGCTTATATCTATTTTACACTTGTTCACAAGTTATTACTTTGTCATTTATATGAATTTCTCAATCAGTGTTTTTATTAAACTTGTGCAGGCTTTCAAGTGAATGCTCTGTGCTAGAATACGCCATAAAGACTCCATGCAAGGCTTCCAGGCTTCATATCCATCCTGGTAATTCTCGGGCTCGCCTGAGGTTCTCCTGCACTGGTTGTATGGTGTTTTAGTGATACTGTCACTTGATTCTTGGATTACTGCTCGATCGTGGCTACACTGTGGTCTGTTTGTTTTGGAAGGCAATATGGCCAAGACTATGATATGTTGTTAAGAAATCTTTGAAGCCCTAGTGGTTGTATTGTGATGGAATACTTTGAGCCTTCACGGTCGTGACCTGATAAATACTTATGTGGCTTTCTCAGCCGTAGTTTTGACTACAGAGTATGTTATTTTTTTAACAGGATTTTAAGCCGTGACTATGTTGTAAAAAGGCCACTAGGTCGTAACTGGTATAATTACAGTAGTGTTAGGGTTTAGATGCACGAGGGTTCGGCAATGAGATATCTGCCCTAGTCTCTTATTGGGATAGATCATCCAGGTTTATCCACAGCATTCATCATATACTTCAGTATTCGGAGATCCAACATATTCCGAAGGGTTATTGGCAGATCCACGTTTTGCAGCCAACGGTAGCGGGGAAACCACAGAAGGATTCGCTGGGACCACAAAACCCAGTCTTTCCTCCGCATGTCAGCTTCCTCTTTCTCAGCTGGCCTATCCTACGGCATACAGTGATTATCAGCCATCAGTTTGCTCATCTGGAGCAATTATCAGCAAACAGAGAGCTTGGGGGGCGTGAGCAATAGAACCACAGATCAATTTGCTAGGGCACTTAGAGGCTGCCAAACCTCTGCATGTAACAGTCTATCTCTTCGGCATCAACAAATGGACAAGCCCACGAAGTTTCAGCCTGATTTGACCTCTCCTCCTACAAAAACGTCACCTTCAGTCTGGAGGGTGCTTACGGTACAACGAGGCGGTAACACCGGAGAAAAGGAGCACGACTAGCCCACCTATCCGGATCTCTATGCATGCAGCTATCTCTAGAGTCATTATCAGCCTGGATATCAGTGGTAAGTGTTAATTTTTCTCTACAAACCCTAACCCTAATTCAACTACATTTTAGGGCATTTTTGCATGGCAAGTGTGCATGCCTAGTTATTTCGTATTTTTGTATGAGATTGAGTGTGTGAGTCAGCACTACAATAGAACATTAGAGAATATCAGTATTTGGGATATTACAGTGGTATCAGAGCATGTTCCTTGCTAGGTGTGGGCTTGAACATGAGAAGTAGATGAATACAGAAGAGGACACTTTTGTAACCTATAGGAGAAGTAGGTACACAGAGGAATTTGAGGATATCCAACTAGAAGATACCAACTCAGACATGGACCCAACAGGTATACACTCTGACAGGAGAAAAGGAACAGGAGAAGATGAGGATAGAATGGAGTTTCGCAACCTAGTAAGCGCATTGCAAGACTTAGCCTAAGGGAAAAAGGATGTACTTAATGCAATCAACAGATTATTGGTGAAACCAAAACCAGGTAATAGCAGTACACCTCTCTCACCGGTAGATAGAGGGTCTACAAGCAATAGTGGGAAACATGCATACACCAATATGCAGAACACACCCCACATATATAACAGACCTTCCGGTAGGCCTACTATGCCTCACTTCTTGGCAGATGCAATAGCAGGTCCAGTCATGCAAGCAGAGCCTAGTGAACCCTTTGGGGCCTATTTGCAGGAATATGAGGACTTCGGGGATGAGTTTCATGCAACCATGTCTTTTTCGGATTTTTGCAACATGAAGAGTAGGAACAAGCCCAGGAATTTAAACAAGGGATTCAATCATAACTATGAGTTGCAAAAAACCTTGGGCAGGTTGACCATCCCAAACTTTGATGGGGCTCGCGGAGGTTAAGCAAGGATCTGGGTTCACTGTTGAAATACTGAGAGGGGGGTGAATCAGTATTTGTACTATTTAAAACTTTAATCAAAAGCAGGTTGCTAATCACCAATCACAGCACATCATCAATGTGTATAAAAATAACAAGATGCATAGTACACAATAGTTTTTAATGTGGAAACCCAAGTTCTAGGGGTAAAACCAGGGAAGCCTTTTTAAAAATAGTTTTCCAGAAATAACTGGAAAGAAGGAACAACTCCCTTATTATATAGACTTCAATTTTCCAACTTCAACTGGAAGGAGGCTACGACCCCCTAATTTGCAGGCTACGACCTGAAAGAAACTACCACTCCCTAGTTTTTCGGCTTCCATCGGAAGGAGGCTACAACCTCCTTTCCTTGCCCCATACTGCCACCCTGATAAGAAGAAGATTGTCGAACCTGTGGACCTATCATACACCAAACTCTGCTGCTGATAATCTTTGCACTCTAGTCACTGTCAAATCATCCCTGTAGTTAATACTATCACATCATCTTTCTACCCATGTCATCACTGTCATATCAAAGTTCAAACATCAATACTGCTGGTCAAGCTGCTCATCAACACTGTTGGTTATTGTCAAGTCATCAAACATCAAGGTCTGAACATGTCATCATCAAGATCTACTCATCTCATCATCATCATCATACAGTTCATCATCAAGGAGATTGCTTTATCAACAAGGTCTCTGAAACATTAGTCTCTTGAACATGCCATCATAGGATATGCATCATCATCATAAAGTGTAGGAGTGTATGTACATCATAGAGTGCATCATCATAACATGCATCATCACATCATCATCATCATGTATCAAATCAAGGCATGCATCATTATATAATGAATCACAGCTTGTACACTAATATCACTGATCATACCGCATGTACTTGTATACTTGTACACTGCTGTACACTTACTGATCTCTGTACATACCAATCACTGACTTCTTCATAAACAACTGTACACTGATATCATATGTACAAGCTAATCATTGTTTTACTTCATACTACATACCACTGTACACTCTACAAGCATAAATCACATTTTACTTGTTCAACCACTTTGACATATTACTGTACTATATACATTGTTCATCATTGTACTGTACATACCACTGTTCATATATGCACTCCAACACATGTACATAGCTCACTGTTCATACTGTTCAACAATTTCATGCCAACATACCTTTCATACTTCAATTTCGGGACTGTCACAAAATTGGCAAGGAAGGCAGCAGTATTAACTCTGTGGACAAACTCGGATAGGGCAGTTGCTGCTGTCTTTACCCATGAAAAACTCAGCCAACTGACACCCAACAACTGTCAAGTGGCTGTAAAAACTTGTCCACAAGCTTGATAAACTGATGGCTAAACTCAGGACTGTTGTCTTCAAAAGAAGAATGTTTACTGAGTCTGTTAAAAGGTGTTGACTGCCACTTGATTCTGCTTGTTGTCCACACAAACAGCTCTTACTTAGCAGACTTGAGAAGATGTATCATGCATGACTGAGATTGATCTTCCGTAATTACTTTATCACTTGGATTACCTCAATGAATTCAGAGTAGCAATCAACCACCACATGAAACCATGCCCGAGATATATCTTTACTATGGCTGCCTTAGTCCTTCAGCAAGTTCGCTGCCTTAGTTACTCATTTCATAGCTCACTCCCGCTCTTCACTTGACTCATAGACTGCTATATTGTCAAGTCAAGTCAATCAATCAAATGCTGCAATATCAATCTTTTTCAACCACCTCATATATATACTTTTGTATCTCAAAAATATGACTTTCCTGTACTTGAACAAATCAGCATTCAAATTCCATTACAGTCCTGTAGCTGTCATAAGTTACTTCAGAAATAAGGTCTGTTCTAATACTTCAGATCAGATAGCTGTTCATAAAATCTCAGAGAGAAAGATCACTGCTATCCACAAATTTCTCCTTAGTAAGCTGCCAAATTTAGAGAGATAAGACCACAAAAAAAATACTTTAACAGTTGCTACGAAATTCTACCTCAGGGACAGTCCGAATTTCAGAGAGGAATCATCCTTCTTCAACCCAACATCTGCTCCACGAATTTGCCTCAGTAGGCTGTCCGAATTTCAGAGCCAAATCCTTTCTTCTTCAACTATCTACTGCTGCTACTCCTGGGCACCACTTCAGAGATGATCAAACTTAAAATTTTCACTTTTACTGTGGCTGCCTCAGACTAATCCGAAAATCTCAGACAAACTTTTTCCAGCGAATTTTTTTTTTTTTTAATGAAATGAATGATAACCAAGGTTTATTTATTTGCGTTGAAGGTAATATGTTGGGGCTGACCTAGGTTCAGCTAAAATGAATTTTTTTTTGGTTTTAATTAAATTTTAATTTAATTCACACAAAAACTTTATGGGGCCAACTTGATTCCAAAAAAAAACTCTCTTTTTTTTATTAAAAAAATATTTTATTAATTACAACTTGATTATTATTTTAATTAAATTCATAAACTAATACTTTATTAAAGTGTTAAGCAATACTTAATTTTAATTGTTAATAGTCTTTCCTTTAGTCACAAGGTTAGGTTTTTAGGTTAGGGTCTTCATAAGGGCCTCAAGGACCAATTTAAAGGTACAATGGTTACCATTAAGATATTAATAGTGTTTTTAAGAGCATAGCATATAGCAAAGGATAGAATGCAGGCATAGGGACCAAGGGTGAGGGTTTTAGGGTAGTTTGTTAGGTTATTAGAGTTACCATAAGTAAAGACACATAACTATCACGGTGTGGGGTGCCTAGGCTTCTCCTAGGGTACCATGACCTCTATAACACGCAAATGACCACTAAAAGGGTCATTCGGACGCTTGCAACTTCTTCAACCCACCAAGAACACATTCTAGGTTAATAGGGCATGGTTGTAGTGCTGGGGAACCAATGACACAACTAGGGAACCATCGAATCAACTTGGGGGTACTTTACCATTCTACAGGGTGTTCAGGGCTTTTGCCATTGTCCCAAGGGCTCCAAGGCCTTCAGACTTGGGCTTGGACAAAGTCAAAAGGTCTCCTTTGACACTGACACTTACTCAACCCTCAGAGGCTCCTCAAGGAGCACCAAGACACACTGACACACACCTGTTGGCATCAATGACAATGTAGTCAACATTCAGAAGTTGGATACCTATTTCCAACTCAATCCCATGACAGAGACAGATGTCGTTAAATTGGCTACACTCCACCTAGATGGAGAGGCTCATGAGTGGTGGTACCACGAATTAGTGACATTGGGTCACAACACCATCGACTCCTATAGTGAATTCACTCAGAAACTCATGGAGCGGTTCGACAGGAAAGATCCAAAGATACATTTCAGAGAGTTGGCTCAACTCAAGCAAATAGGTAGCGCTGAGGCGTTCATCTCAGAGTTCCATAGGGTAGCTGTTATGGTGACAAATGTGTCGGAAAGCAGGCTGACTATGTTGTTTACTGAAGCCTTGACAGAACCACTATGGGGGTGGGTGAAAGCCTACAAACCCTCCACTCTACAGGATGCCATCAGTCGAGCCATAAATCTCCAAGACTTAGTCCTGAAGAATATGTTTCACTCAAGACCAACTTTCCAGTTAGGGACAAGGACAAGAAACTTTTCCAGCAGGACTTATCGAAGAAAACATGGTTAGACAATGACACTAGGAATGACTTGAGACAGAAAAAATTGTGTTTTACTTGTCAGGAACCATTGGTTCCAAGACACAGGTGCTCAGGAAAGGCCAAAGCCCACTACATAGAGGTATATTCAGACAGTGAAGGGGAGGACTACGAGCAAGAAACAACAGAAGAATTGCGGGCAGCAGAGGAGGAGTCACTCCAGGATGATACACCAAAGGGAGTTATTGCTACGCTATCTGGAGTACCTAGGTTCCATACTCTTAGGGTCAGGGGAATAGTACAGGGCCATAGAGTGTGGGAGTATTGATTGATGGGGGAGCAACCCTCAATGAAATGGGGGAGCAACCCACAATTTCATTGATGCAGCATGGGTGGCCAAGAGAGGTATTCCGACAGAGAAGTTTGAGAAATTTACTATAGCAGTAGCCGGAAACTCTGGCATGAGTGCAACTATTGGATTCCAAAACTGAATGTCACATTAGGCAACTACCAGATGACAGATTCACTTTATGTAGTGGATGTGGCAGATACACATGTAGTATTAGGCGTTCAATGGATTTATTCAATAGGGAAATATACTACAAACTACCGAGCAATGGAAATGGAATTCCAGGGACCAAATGGGAAACGGGTAGTTTTGAGGGGCATGAGCACTTATCCCCCAAACCAGTCTCTTCACAAAAAATGGAGGCAGTGCTTGGGAAAGATGACATAGTATGGTCAGCAAAATGTTTAGTCACCTTTAAGAAACCTCCAAAGAACAACACCCAACACCCAACAGATATTCAGGCCTTATTGCAGAAGCACGAAAAGGTATTTCGGGATCTTCCAGCAAGTAGACCGCCAGACAGGGGATTTGAGCATATCATTGAGTTGGAGGGGACACAGGCAATCATCACCACTCCTTACCGACATCCCAAAAGATATAAGGATGAGATCGAGAAGACGATCAAGGAATTACTAGAACTAGGATATATTCGGCCCAGTTCTAGTCTCTTTGCATCATCAGTGGTCTTAGTTAAGAAAAAGGATGGCACATTGCGAATGTGCATCGATTACAGAGCACTCAACAAAAAGACCATCAAAAACAGCTATCTCATTCCCAGGATTGATGAACTCATGGACGAGCTGCAGGGTGCCAAATACTTTTCAAAGATTGATCTTCGCTCAGGGTACCACCAGATCCAAGTAAGGGATCAAGACATTTCCAAAACAGTTTTTCGTTGCCACTATGGTCACTATGAGTTCTTGCTCATGCCTTTTGGACTCACCAATGCTCCAGCCACCTTCCACTCGTGCATGAACCATACTTTCCGAGCTCAGTTACGTAAGTATTTGCTTGTATTCTTTGATGATATTTTGATTTACAGCAAAACGTGGGAGGAGCATCTGAAACATTTAAACGAAGTATTGAGCATTCTAGAAGAGCACTCACTTTACGCTAAGATGTCTAAGTGTGAATTTGGCATGAAGGAGATGTTGTATCTAGGGCACATCATCAGTGCAGAAGGGGTACAAGTTCATATGGAGAAAATTCGAGCTATCAGGGATTGGCCCACGCCAAAGATAGTTACTGAACTGAAAGGATTCTTAAGCCTTTGCACATATTATCAGAGGTATGTTAAGGGGTTATCCCAATTCGTTGCACCACTCACCGATCTCACAAAGAAAGGGGCATTCACATGGACAGATTTGGCACAAAAAACCTTTGAGGAAATGAAAGTCATCATGACTTCTTGCCCGGTTTTGGCACTACCATACTTCTCACAGCCGTTTGTAGTGGAATGTGATGTGTCAGGAGAAGGACTAGGGGCAGTACTAATGCAAAACCATCACCCGATTGCATTTGAAAGCAAAAAACTAAAAAACTATGAGCGCCACTACTCCATATATGACAAGGAGATGCTAGCCATCTTACATGCTCTCACCAAATTTCGACAGTACTTGGTGGGAAGCAAATTTGAAATCAAGACAGATCAGAACAGCCTCAAGTACTTCTTGGAACAGAAGGAGTTGAATGAGCACCAACAGAAATGGGTCAGCAAGGTGCAGGCTTATGATTTCAAGATAGAGTATGTGAAGGGTAAGAACAATGTAGTAGCCGATGCATTATCCAGACGACCCGCTTCATTATCTCTCATCAGTATATCCACAAATTGGAGGTCTCTTCTTTTAGTAGAGTACTCCAAAAACAAAATTTGCTTGCGAGTTAATGGATGGACAGATTCAGGATGACAGGTACAGAATTATAGATGACATCATCTATTACAAGGGTAGGATATACCTTGTCTCGAAATCAACCTTAAAAAGGAAGATCATACAGGCATCACATGACTCACCATTATTAGGACATCAAGGTTTCTTGAAGACCTACAGGCAGATCCGAGAGAGGTTCTCATGGAAGGGCCTCAAAGGGGAAGTTATGCAGCACGTCCAGGAATGTAGCATCTGCCAGTAGAACAAGATCGAGCACATTCATCCGACAGGGTTACTTCAGCCACTACCGATTCCAGGGGGAAGTGGGAAAGTATTTCCATGGACTTCATTACAGGGTTGCCCTAGGTACAGGGACGAGACTGCTTATATGTCGTGGTAAATCGGCTGAACAAATTTGCCCATTTCTTTGCTATCTCATCCGATTATTCAGCAGCACAAGTAGCCGAGTTATTTTTTAGGGAGGTCTTCAGACTACATGGGTTACCCAAGACCATTATCATTGATCGGGACAATAAATTCACCAGTGCCTTCTGGCAGGAGCTATTCAAGTAAGTAGGGACAGAACTCGCTACAAGTACGAGTTATCACCCGCAAAGCGACTGGCAGACAGAGATTGTCAACAAGTGGGTTGAAGGGTATCTGCGCAATTATGTAGCAGGCCAACAAAGGACATGGATTAAGTGGCTACATTTAGGGGAATACTGCTACAATACCACCTACCATATGTCTATCTGGATGACACCTTTTAAAGCATTGTATGGCTATGAGGCACTGAGCTTCGCAAATCTAGCTTTTGGAGACAGCTGAGCACCCAAGGCCAAATATTGGATACAGGACAGTCAGGATATCCTTAAGGTCCTGAGGGAGAACTTACAGGCAGCACAGAATCAACAGAAACTATACGCAGACAGACATAGGGTTGAGAGGAGCTTCGAGGTAGGAGATTTGGTATACCTATGGCTACAACCATACAAACAATCTTCCCTCAAGAAGAAAGGAGCAGAAAAACTAAAACCTCGCTTCTACGGTCCTTACAAGGTAATTCGAAAGGTGGGAGAGGTGGCTTATGAGCTAGAACTCCCGGAGGAAAGCAAGATTCACAATGTATTTTATGTGTCCAGTCTCAAGAAAACATCAGGACAACACATTGCTCCATCCACTGAGTTGCCTCCCTTAGATGATGAAGGGTTGTTGGTACTGATTCCAGAGAGAATCCTACAAGTGCGAGAAAGGAAGCTCTGAAACAGGGTGATTCGAGAGTATCTAGTGAAATGGAAGGAATTACCTATGGAGGATGCCACATGGGAAGGGGAGCAGGTATTGCAGCATCCTAGTTTGCAGTTGCTTGAGGACAAAGAATTTCAAGCGGGGAGGACTGTAATGCCCCCCTCTAATTAAACATCCAAAACACCCGCTAACCTACTTAATTCCCATAGGTTCGAGCGAGTACTGCATGACAGGGAATTGACTGAGGGCATTTGATTCTTAGAGCAGAACAGGACATTCATCCAGTGTCAAGTCATCAATCGGATAAAAGAAGCCTTATTTCTTTAGGCTTAAAAGTCAACAACAAATTAGAATTGCATGCATGCAAATGCGAAGCATAAACCCTAAAAGCACATGATGTTCTATTTAAGAGAGTGATTACACTAAAGAGGGTATCTATTATTATTGTTGATTGATTTTGGAGTTTCGAGCAGCAGCACAACGTGCAGCCGTGGTAGTTGGGGTTGGAGATGGTGTCTTCAGCTAGCGAGGGTTCAGTAGTGAGATATCTACCCTAGTCTCTTATTGGGATAGATCATCCAGGTTTATCCACAGCATTCATCATATAGTTTAGTATTCGAAGATCCAGCACATTCCGAAGGATTATTAGCAGATCCACGTTTTGCAGTCGGAAGTAGCAGGGAAACCACAGAAGGATTCGCTGGGACCACAAAACCCAGTCTTTCCTCTGCATGTCAGCTTCCTCTTTCTCACCAAGCCAAACCTACGGCATACAGTGATTATCAGCCATCGGTTTGCTCATCTGGAGCAGCTATCAGCAAACAGAGAGCCTGGGGGGCGTGAGCAGCAAAACCACAAATCAATTCTCTAGGGCACTTAGAGGCTGCCAAACCTCTGCATGTGATAGTCTATATCTCCGGCATCAGTAGATGGACAAGCCCACGAAGTTTCAACATGATCTGACCTCTCCTACAAAAACGCCACCTTCGGTCTGGAGGGTGCTTAAGGTACTGTGGGGCGGTAACACCGAAGAAAAGGAGCACTACTAGCCCACCTATCTGGATCTCTATGCATGCAGCTATCTCTGGCGTCATTATCAGCCTGGATATCAGTGGTAAGTGTTAATTTCTCTCTGCAAACCCTAACCCTAATTCAGCTACATTTTAGGGCATTTTTGCATGGCAGGTTTGCATGCCCAGTTATTTCGTATTTCTGTATGAGATTGAGTGTGCGAGTCAGCACTACAATAGAACATTAGAGAATATCAATATTTGGCATATTACATCTCGTCATACTATTCTTCATCTTGGATTATTTCTTGTTCCCAAGGTGGTCTTCATCTCTCGAGGTGAATCTACCGTTCTCTTTATATTCTTATGAATCTCTTTCTTTCGCCATGGTGTCTTTGACCGGGGAAGCTTCAGGTTCCTCTTCTGAACTGTCATTACTTGTTCTTTGAAATGATCTACAAGTCAAGTTCAGTTGCATGATTAGAAACATATAATAATTTCCAAAACATATTAATAGTGACAAATATATGTCACATAGCCATGCGACTATTTTAGCCAATGCTACAACATTCATCCATATCATGTATACATACAGTAACTTCTAGATGCATTCTACCCCAATGTTATTAAGAGTGTGTACTAACCCAAATATGCCAGCAAAGAGGTTTCAATCTAGATAAGGTAATGGAATGTTGTACACCATAATTGACTTCTTACCCATTATGTGCAATTCAGTAGTATGAATGCAAAATACTCAAACATCAACTGAAGATAAGCAAATGTATAACTAAAACAATATCATGAAATGACAATTGAATACTTCTCTTTATTTGTTTCGTGGGTAGACTCCTTCTTGAGCCTTCAACTTCATCATCTTCATTCATAACAACATCATTTCTTATCCTAATGCTAAGATTGATAAGAGGTTCTTCAAGAATTGAGTCCTTCATATTCCTCATCGCTTGAGGGATCTTCTTTGAATCGTGAGAGCTTGATCTTCAATTGCTCTAATCTTCTCTTCTCTTATTATGAGTCGAGCTTTTTCTTTTGTGCACTCTTCCCAGAGTGTGCTGAAGGTAATCACTTCCTTCTGGCACACATTCCTCGAATGAATGAATCCCATGATCTTGGGAGGCGATTCAAGGTGGTTATAACAATCTCATGTTCCTCTTCGATTGCTTCTTCGTAGCATCGAACACTTCCCTTTGGTGTCTTCAAGGATGACACATGAGGGGTGAGATGATCTTTAATAGAATTTGCAATGATTCTCTTGGCTCTAGCCTTAGCCTCATCTCCCTTTGGCTCTTAGAACTTCTTTACCAAAATACCGATCCAAGTCAATTTCTTCAAGGATCACGGAGGTCCTATACTTCCATACTCGGAAGTTGTCAACTTCACCAAGCTTGTCATCAAGCTGGGTGTGATTACTCATTTTGAAATGAGAACCTCAAATGTAAATAGCAAAAATTTAGATCTTACCGATTTGAGGTGTCCGACGTGGTTTTGGAGCTGGTTGATCTAGGGTTTGTAAGAGAAACCCTAATTTTTCAAACTTGGAATTTCAAACTTCTGACTAGACAGAAAGATTGGCCTCTTCAAGGCGAGTTGTCCAATGTACTTCTTTTCTGAAAACAGTGGTGGGAAACTCCTGAAACAGTAAGCCCTAGTTTTCCAATTTCTTCTGCATAAATGTCTGAAATTGATTCGGTTGTATCTCCGAAGTTTCAGATCCTTACAAACTGAAACTTCTCATTAAGATAACCTGGTATGTCTTCTTTCCAACCCCATAGTTTAGAGCAGAAATGGATTCTCCAAGTGGGACTTATTCTGATTTTCCCAAGGTGACTATTTTGGGGACTATTCAGCATAGTGAACTTGAACGAACTGCCACGTGTCACTATTTCACATTCTGGATCCGAAAAGCGTACCACAGAAACTACAGTCTATGCCCTACATGCAACATCTTGCAAAATTTCATTTGGACCTTCCTAGCCTGAGATATAGTAAATCTCCCTAGGTCACCTATTTATGACTATATTCTGGAGGAGGCTGGAACCCTGATTTGGAGGAACCATATCTCCTGAAGTATAGCGAATCTGAGGCTAAAAATTTTACACAAGGTACAGCACGAATTTCTCTTCAGCCTGTAAAATTTTCGGCTTCTGAGGCGTCTCCAATCTCGCGTTATAGTGAAAGTTCTAGAATGACTAAATTCAGTCTTCTAGGGTTTTCAAGCATGAAACCCTAATTTCCATTAGCTACCATTATAGTTGTATTTCGGTTACACAGTGAAACTTCTCTGATTCAAAAACTGCTACTACCAATAGATGCGCCCTAGTGAGGCGAGTTAGCCTAGCCCTCCTGGCTTGATGATCTGTGGAGAGAACACCTTCAACTAGGAAGCCCTAGTTTCCGCAGCTGCACAGTGCCTTCTTTCAGAGACGCTCTGATACCATGTTAGATTTTCTTAAGATCTACTTAGATTATCTAGGATATTTATCTGAAAGAATAACAAGTACAACAAAAATGCATAAGATATAAAAGATACACAAGACACAAAGATTTTCATCGGGGAAACCATAAAGGAGAAAACCCCGCAAACTTCTTCAGAATAGTAAGATAATCAAAAGCAGTAATAAGAAATGTTCAGCAACTATCTTTCTCTCCTCCTCTGACTCTCTCTCTCTCATGTGCCTTAGAGAGTGTGTAAGGTATGTATAAATGAGGGAGAGCGCCTCCCTATTTATACCCTTTCAAGTCACTGACCAAATATAAGAATCAGGCCTACATGTCATCTCACATAGGGCCCACTTCTCCTAGAGAGACCACAATTACATATTACATGATGTTACACTGGGGACTATTGCCTCGACTTACAACGGAGGTTGTACCTCGAGGTATAGACACAATTTAGACATCCTGTAAAGGGGTAACACACATCCCCAATGGGGGTACAACAACATACAATGCTAATATACATCATAATATCTTTCGAAGTTTCAAATACATCAACATTTTGCATAGCATTCATCTGAGAAGTACAGTTTATCATCATTTGTTTCATCAAGTCATCTACCTCTTTCATTGATTCCTTGCCTTCATCGTTTCCTTCAAGTTCTATTGTTTTTCCTCTGGTATCATTAGTTTTGGAAGATGAAGTAGTGCCTCTAACAAATCCTGGAATGTTAGACTTGTTGCCGCCTTTCACATACCTAGGGGGGAACGTGGAAGAAATCTTCAAGCCACTCGGTGTGTCCTTGGGGGCAAGTCTCGAGTCAAGGCTGTCACCTTGTTCTTGACTCCTCCGTTTAGGCAAACTCCTAACGAAGCCAAGGGGGGTAGACCCTACAAGTTACTAAGGCTGGTTACTTAGATGATGATGGTATTAAATGAGTAAGTTTGTTAGGAGTTTTGATTTAACAATTGTAAACAACAGATAACATGATGAGACAATCACAATTAAGCACGATACAACACCCAATCACGTATAGATTGAAAGAAATAAACAGTTGACCAGTGCCTTAAATGGAGCCGAAAATAATCAAGAGTGCTTGCAAGTGTTGGAGTGAATGTTGTGCAATTGTATCTTGGTATGTTTTAAATTAATGTGAGAAAATGAGTGAATTAAATTAGG
Organism: Pseudotsuga menziesii; assembly: GCA_001517045.1. NCBI lineage: Eukaryota > Viridiplantae > Streptophyta > Pinopsida > Pinales > Pinaceae > Pseudotsuga > Pseudotsuga menziesii. The sequence goes on along the minus strand of LPNX010625500.1, from coordinate 168,791 downwards.
CAGGGGGGACTCCAAATATACCCAGGGGATACTTGGAGTATGTCCAAAAGTAACAACCGCTAAGGCTACCCGCAAGGAATGTGTGGGATGGATGGAGTCTCTGAGACTATGTTCGTAATACACCCGCTAGGATGTAACAGAGATCGGCGCCTCAAGGTCACTATCTAGTAGTTCCCACTTCCTTTGGGTATTTTGCCACTGTTTACGATTTCATCAAGGCGTTGGATTTTTGCCTGCGGTGGTTAATTGGGAAAGTGAATCCTAATTATTCTAGTCACTCGCGTTGCTTTTGATGCAGCTTGACTGATCAGATGAACCGCAGCCAAGTGCAGAGCATACACACCGAAGTCTTGTAAATTTTAGTAAATTTTAAGAGCATGTTCTTGTTAAAAAAAAGACCCTCCAGGAATCTCTTTCAGTCCAAGTGGACCTCAATCGGGAAATCAAGGAGGGGTTAATTTTACTATTTGCTTATGAAAAGTAACAATGAAAATAGAAGAAAAAATACACACCATAGGTTTTCTAATTAATCCTACCACGATCATCTTTCACCTTTCGGTTCAATCGAGGATTCGTGGGGTAAGTATTAGTATTACTTTGATTTCAAAATATGGAATAATGACAAATATGATCAAATTATACAATCCTGCACGACAAGACTAAGCTAGAGCAAAAAACGGGAAAAAGTGCAAAAAAGTGAAACGGACGCGGATCCCCCCAGGGGGGGGTGGGGAGTGGGCTCGAAAGAGCCTACTCGAAGTGATTCTTTATTATTAAAGGTTACAATATCAGCAAACTAATTGCACTTTGGCCCTTGTTATCTGGGATCCAAAGGCTTACAACAAGCTTACAACAAGCCTAATAAGGAAGCATAGCAATGGGGGAAGCCTCCGAGAAGCTCTGGTTCGCCCAAGAGTCGGAAAACAGGAAGAGTCTCCTTCTCTTTTTGTTAAATCTACTAAAAACCAGCAAGCTATTAAAATCAAATGTGCCAAAAACTACTTTAAAAGTGTTTTGGGTCACCACACTAATTACCGAAAAAAAAAGACTAAGTTAAAAATTGTTAAAAATGAACAATTTAGTTTTGCAAAAAGGAACCAAGGAAAGCAATCTTTCCTTGCGATCTTGGCTTTCCTTTTGGGTAGCCAATATGATGTGCACTTTCTTGCAGAATTTAAATCTTTAAAGAACGAAAAAAAAAACTACCTTATGAGCAAACTTTAGATCTACGATTTAGCTACTTGCAAAAAGGAATTTCTTCACCTAGATCTATCTTTAAATTATGATATTCTTTATGAACTTTCAGATCTAAGCAACAAGACTCTTAGGAAATAGATCTAACAATGTATAAGCAATTTTTAGAAGTAGATCTTATCATAAGAGGACGAACAAGTAACTAGAAGATTGATTTTAATAAAATTGAGGAAGAGAAGGGGGAAGGCCTGTTGCTGGATAGATCTGCAAGGGAAACTTGTTAGTGGAATGCAGAGGGGCAATGCCTCCACAAAAATCTCAGATGTACAGTGGAGTCAAACTAGATCCACAGCTCGTCCAATCCTTGCCACCTAAAAGATAAACACACAGCCTTGCACAAAACCTTATGAGATCTAGATATATGTATGAAAAAAGAGACAAGAATTACATGCAAATAAGCTTATTAAACATGTTTAATCTAGATCTTCAAACACATATGCTATGAGATACAGAAAAAACAAGTAATGTTACTTGCCCAACTACACTCCTATTGGTTTAGCTTAATCATTCAAGCCAGACAAGGTTCAGATGCATAAATTGAGGAAAATCGGCAACATCAATAGTCGCAAGACAATGCTTATTCCACGCACATGAAAGCATTACACCATTTAGCTTCCAAAGCTTCTTTATTCCAACAATGAAAATATTACCAACAATATTACAATAGCAAGCCTATTCTCTCCAACTCGAACTAACTTCAAGAAGGGAATGGAAGCCTCAATTTATAGCAAAAATAGGCCCACTAGCCCAAAGGGGGCGCAAATCTCGACTGGGAGAGGAGCTGGGAGAGGATCTGCAGTGAACTAAGTGAAATCTGAAGTGAATCAGGCAGTCTGCGTGTGCCACCTCTCACTTGAGGCACCACCACACCACCTATCGACTCACCCAACTCATCCTGAATGGACAACATAGCACAATTCGCCCCATGAGGGAGAGAGATGCCCTCCAAACCCCAATGAACTCACAGAGGAGCTGAGAGGGATTGAAACTGATGCCTCGATCAAAGGAAAGTCCCAACAAAAATCAGGGAGGCTGATAGAAACTGATTTCAGTCAAATCGACTGAGAATCCACTGATTTAGGAACTTGGATTTGCTCCATTATTTAATTAATTTTTAATGAAATTAATTAATATTTGATTTTTTAGATGTTCTTACCTGAGTGATGGAAAAATCACTCAAAACTTAGGAAAAGTGGGTTTATGGGTTTACCGAGTGCTCCGAGTTAGAAAATGAGCACCCCCATGACTGAAACTGACTTTTAACCCCACTTTTATTACAAGACCAATTTTTCCATTTAGACTATTAAAAAATAGCCTAAGTTTTGTGGAAAAATTTAAATTAAAAATTAGAAAAAAACAAAACCTAGGGGACTTAGCACATGTTCATATGACTCGACCATAATGCCTAACATGTTTATACATTGACACACAGACTCTAATAACCTCAATAGGCCTAAATGTCAAGTCGACCACCCCAACTTTGGAGGTATTGAGTGAAAAACTCAGAAGTTATCAGTCGTTTATTCAACAACCAATAATAACCAAGGGAAAAAACACTCTAGGTTGATCGGATTGACAAATAAGTCTAGGAGACCGAATCTTTTACAGACACTACCATGCTAGAACATTTTATTACAACTCCCCCAAGGGGATATGAACATGTGGTAGATAAAAAAAACACTTCCCAGAAGCAAGTCTGAAGGTCTTCTGAAGTCTGAACAAATCATCTTTGTCCGGTTCACCAGGCTCACTTGATAACACCAACTAAGTATGACTTAGTAGGTAATAGGACTTTCCTGCAAATTGCATGTTTCTGTCTATCTTCTCAGCTATTTCCATGGCTTTCTTCAGGTCATCAAGCTCTTTGTCTCTAAGTTGGTACCTCATTTATCCCTCGAATGCTTCTGTGTAATATATGAGAATTGAGGTATCTAATGGTTTAATATCAGTAGGGAGTCTACCCACCATATCACTGAACTTTTTATTAAACTCTTCTATGGTTTCATTCTCCTTCTTTTTTGTATTTGTTAAGGCAGCCAAAAGGTGCCTTTTCTCTTTCTTATCCCCCCATCTTTTATTGAAAGTAGTTTCAAATTCCTTGAAGGTCTTGATACCGTTGTCGTCCAGGAAGGTGAACCATTCAAAGGCATCGGCTTCAAGAGATAAGGCAAACAACCTCATCTTTACATGTTCGTGGTTGACGTCGTGACACCATTTATTGTAACACTGTGTAAAAGGCTAAAGCCAACAAATGAGACTTAGCAGTTATAGCATCATTTCCATAAAAAGATGGAACCTTCTCAATGGCTTTATCTGGGATGTTATGAGGTTGCCCAATTACGGTAGAATATCCAGAGGTTTAAGCAAAGTACCCATGGTACTATGTGAATTATTTGATTGAGAATTATCAACAAATAAAAGGTGAACATCTAAGATTGAATCAGATGAGAGATCGTCAAGGATCTTACGAGAAGCTAGCTTGCTTTTCCTCCTATGGTAAACCTTTTCAGGTTCAGGAATGAACTGAAGCAAGTCTTTAGAGTTTCTTCTTGTAGAACGCCTTGGTAAAATTAAAGGTAGTGGAGTCGCCAGATGATTTAAGTTTATTGAACTAAAACATTCATCAAACAAAGCAAAAACAAGAATGAAAACTCAAAAGTCATATTCCGGGAATATAAGAGATTTATCCCCACCAATGGAGCCAAAATGTTGACGCCTAATTCGGACCTCGGGTAACATGGCAAAAATCTTCAAGCCACTGAGTGCAACCTTGGGGGCAAGTTCGAGCCAAGTGTTGTCACCTGATACTCAGCTCCTCCGTCTAGGCCAACTCCTAGCGAAGCCAAGGGGGGTGGACCCTAATGAAAATAAATCTAAGGCTGTTTTTAACTATGAAAGTTGGAAACACAAAATTTCTAGGATTTTTTTTAAATGGAATGAAATTAGAGATTACCAATTACTGCAAATAAGATTTACTTTAGCAACCCTTAATTCAAATAGATACACAATATTCAAGACACATTGCAGAATTAACTTATGCAAAACTTAACAGAATAAATCGGTGCCATAATGAAAAGAGTGCTTTGCAAATGTGGGTTGCTAGTGTAGTCTTAGTGAAAGTATTGCAGTGTCTTGGTTGGTAAATTTTTTATTATTAGATGAATAATTAAGGGAGTGGGTAAATTCTTGGTTGGTTTTATTAATGTGGTAATGATCTAGATTATTAGCAAGGAGGGAGATTCCTGATATACCGTAAAGGTACAGGGAATATGTCTAGACTCACAAAGTGTGGTAGCACACGAGGAAATGTGGGCTGAATGGAGTCACGGGGGGGAGTTCAACACTCCACCAACAAGGATGTATCCTAACAGGACCCCGCGGTCACTTTTCAGTAGTTCCTGCTTCCTCTGTACAATTTCCCCACATGAAGCAAAACGCAACGCTGGATTTTCGTTGTCTTGGGAGATTGATTAAAAGTTAAACTAATTACTAGTCACCTAAATCCTTTTCTGATACAACCAACTGATCAGATGAAACTGCAGTGGAAGTAGAGCACACAAGGATAAAAGCCTTGTTAATTTTAAATTTTTTTAACAAGGTTTTTCTGATTAAAAAGTGTAAATCCTAAGAACCTATTTCCAGGTTCAGTACTCGGGCAAGCCCTTATCCATGAAGCGTACTCGGGAAAGCAAGAGGGTATATTTTAAACTCGAGAGTGCCAAAAATTAAAGTTTTTTAATTACTACACTGCTCAAATCTTTTCCCTTTCGGTACTTCGATATAGCGCAATGGGTTAGTATTCGTATTACTTTGCAAATAAAAATGAAATATAAATTGAAATAGTAAATGAAATAAACAAACTACACTAACAGCATAAAAACCATGAAAATGGACACCGACGCGAGTCCCCCTAGGGGGAATGGGAAGTGGACTCTGATGAGCCTACTCAAGACTTATTTGCTTTTTACGATGATGAGAAAGAAAATGCACTTTTGTCCTCAAATCGGGATCCAAAGGCTTACAACAACATGAAAATTGAATTTTTTTTGAAAGGGGAGCTCTGTTAGTCTTCTTTTACTTCGAATTCTCGATTTTTTGGTAGAACTTCCTCCTCTTTTTTCGTAAAACCTGCAAAAACAGCAAGCAAACATTTATTAAACACGCCCAAAAATGCTTTAAGATTGTTTTAAAAAAATACAAAAATTTGCCCAAAAAAATTCCAGGTTTAAAATAGTAAAAAATAGCTAAAAAGTGACTAAGAAAGTGAGCCAAAAAGTTGTTTTATCAGGGTCTTTGTTTGCCTCTTAAGGACAGCAAACAAATAGGAGCACTAACTTGCTAGATATGGAAATAAATCAAGTGCTAACTTGTAGATTAAGCCTTTTGTTTTTACTAGAAAAATGACTTAAACAAGAAAGTTAGTATCCTAGATCTAAACTCTGAAAAGATAAAACTTTGCAAAAACTTGGTTAGATCTATAAAACAAAAGCATTCAAGATTTCTTATTGAATATGAAATTATCTTTAGATCTAGAATTTCTTTTATTTTAACACAATGGAACCGAAATGATAAATGAGAAAATGGGAGACGGGAACAGGGAGAAAGCTTGGAGAGAAGAGTGTCCTTGAAGCTTCAATGTGGTATGTTGAGGAATTTCTTTATCTGCAGCAAACAGTATTAGAAATAGGAAAAGATGATTGATCTAACAAGATCTTTCATATATCCTGTCACGGCAATCTACAAATCACACACTTATGCAAACACGATCAAATGTAAGAGCATATATATTTAATAAATCAAAGTAAAGGCATCCATAAACAAATGAAGCATTCACAAAAATTTCCGAATATGTATTCTCAATGGTTTAGACCATTAAACAAAATAGCTAAACTATGTTACCAAATTTGAAACAAACCTTTCCAGTAAACTACATATATTTCATTGCATGCATAAAATTTTCAAATACAGATTACCTCCATACAGCTGGAAGATAAAGCTTTCACTCCACGAAGGTACAACACAGTCTAGACCTCCAAAGTTTCTTTTATTTCTCAGATAAGCAAATATTACAACAAGCAGGCTCTTCCCAGTACATTCCAACTAGTTTGAATGGGGAAAGCACAACTTTATTTATAGTTGTGGCAACCCAAGGGGGCGCAACCTACATTGGGCGTCAATGTGGAGAGAAGGAGAGTTAATCTGAGCTTGAACTAAGTTACACTGAAGTGTAGGTGGGAGTGGTAGGCGCCACCTCTCATGAGGTGCACCACCTCTCCACCTACTTACCACCAACTCACAACCTGATTGACACCTAAACCAACTCATCAATCCCAGAGAGGGGTGCAATCCTCAAGCCATGAACAACTCACAGATGCCTAGATCACCACTGAAGATGACGCTTTGATGAAGGAGATGACTTTCCTTGACTCAAGGAAGCCGATAGAAACTGATTTCAAACAAATCAGACAAGAATCCACTGATTTAGGAATTTGGATATTCTCTCCAATTTAATTAATTTTTAATTTTTTAATTGATTTTTTTTATTTTTAGGAGATTTTTTACCTAAGTGATAAATTAATCACTTAAAACTTAGGAAAAGTGGGTTTAGGGGTACAATGGGTGCTCTGAGTTAGAAAAAGAGAACCCCCATGGCGAAATCCGACTCCTAACCACACTTTTATTACATTAATAATTTTCCCAATTAAACTATTAAAAATAGTCTAAGTTTACGGAAAAAAATTATTTTCCTCAAAACATGAAATAAAATCTAGGGGGACCTAGCACATGTTCATATGACTCAATAATAATGTCCACCATGTTCATATACATTCACCCATGAACTTTAATAACCTCCTAAGGCCTAACCATCAAGACGACCATTCCAGCTTTGGAGGAGCGATGAAAAACTTGAAAATTATAAGTCGTTTATTCAACAATATATAATTACCAAAGAAAAAAAACACCTTGGAATACCTAGATTGATGTTTAAGTCCTAGGAAACCAAGTTCTTTACAAAAACCCATGCTAGCACATTTTTTACAACTTCCTTGCAGGGTACGAACATGTGGTTAAAAAGTAAAAAGGGGGCCTTGGAAGGCCTGGATGGACTTATGAACTCTTGAATTTGAACAATGATTTGTTCATCTTTGGCAGCTCACTGAAAGTTCAACTAGATGCAACCTAGTCGGTAACAGTCATCTCAATGGACAAGGAGATCTCAGTCATGGCTAGAAAATACTATGTATGTGCTACTGAATGAAGACTCTAATGGCTCATGCTGTAAAATGATCCATGTTGTATCCCATAAATATGTCTAGCTCAGAGAATAAAGAGAAAATCCATGTGTTGCATCATAGAAGCCCAGCTACAATATATATGTGATAGCAAGACCCCTCCAAATAACATTTGCAGCATTTCTTGATTAATGGGCTAAAAGTTGAGTTATTTTTCGAAGTCTGGAATTTTAGCCTAAGTTTAATTTAATTATTGGAGCTGATTCTAAAAAGACACATTTCAGATTAGATTTGAGCACAAGTTTAATGCATCTTATGATTTTGAAGGCCAATAAACTCATATGTGGCATCAGATTTGCATTCCAGGCAAAGGAAGTCAAGGATCCAATTAATGGCACATTAGTTAAGTTTATCCTAAGGTTCAATTTAAAAAATTACTAAGGTTTATCATGTATGGCAACGGGACTCCTGAAAAGCTAAGTGGTGAGTTGGGTAACCTTGAATTATGTTCCTAGACACATTTATATCAATTCCTTAGCACAACATGTTCTTGTTTGATTTTTAGCATGGCCCACCAAGGGGGGTGCATTTCTCTTCATTGGGGCGAATTTGATCAAATCAACCAAAATAAAAGCTTATAAATCAAGTTCTAACTAAAAAAATATGTAAGGGGGGCCCCCTAATGATCCCCCCATGTCCCCTATGTAAAAGAAATGTAACTTTGGAAGATAGTTTATTGTACTTTTATATTATTATTATTCCTCCTTCAGGTGATGTCCTTGAAGTAATTGGTCTTGTAAAAGTCATGAGGTAAAACCTCCGTTGTAAGTCGGGCAATAGTACCCACAAAAGTATTTTATATTTGTTATTTTGAGTCTCCCTAAGTAAGTCGGCCCTGTTTGGAGCAACAGGTCGACCCCTGATGGGTTATTAGGTCACTCACTTGATGAGTATAAATAGGTGAGGCGCCTCCCTCGTTTGGACACACTTCACACTCAAGCAAGTGCGCAAGAGAGAGAAGGAGTCCAACTGAGAGAAGAAGCTGCTAGTCTTCTTCTTGAGGTTTAACACTGTACTTGGTTGAATTCTATATCGAGGTAGTTTTGTTGGGTTTTCTCCCCCACGAGGGTTTCCCAGGACAAATCTATGTTCTCTGTGTGCTACTGTGCTTATCTTTCTTTCAGTGATCCTATTGTTTTTAGCATAAAACTTTTAAAATTCTAACATGGAATCAGAGCCAACCTAAAAGAAGTCATTGTGCAGCAGCTTATGCAGCAATTCAACAAACTAGGGTTTACTATTCTGGGCAACTCCCTCATCAGATCAGCTGAAACAGAAGTTCTATCCAACTTAGCCTAGGAGGGCACATCTTTTTGTGGTGACAGATTCCGGATCCAAAAATTTTCATTTTTTGCCCTAACACTGCTGTTAGGAGAAACTAGGGCATCATATTTTTTTTTTGTCCACAGCTTTCAAGAAAGGACTCCACCGCTCAGCTTAACATGTCCTCGTGTTGTTTCCAGGGTCATCATGTTCCGTGTCGGATACTTGTATTTCCGTGTCCTCGTGTCAGGTCACTCCTAAGTCCTAACACTTAGTTCTTGAGTATGTTTTTAATGTGATCAGAGTATTTGACCAGGTGTTTATACAATAAGAATGTGTCTCTACCGGTATTGTAGGACATGCCAATTCATCAGCGAGTCATATAGCATCAGCATGTCCAAGTCAAAACAAAATATTGGCCTGAAAATATCAGCCTTTTCGGAAAAAATCATGAGTTTACCGAGTCATTCCTGAATTTTTCAAAAGATAGTCTGGAAGGGTGACATAAACAAGAAGAAATTGGCCTGGAAGGATCAGCCATTTCCAAAAAAATCTTGAGTTGGCCAAGCAATTCCCGAATTTTTTAAAATCATCTGGAGGGGTGAAATTCTGTTTATGATTTGACCACTAGTTTGCCAATTTTGCTATTTTTTCCTTTGTTTTCTTGATTTTTTACCCAAGTCAACTATTTGGGACCCCAGCCGAGTCATTTCCATGTACAAATTCCTCAATGGTGGTCTCTGCAGAATTTCAGTATGATAATCCACTTTTGGATGTTGATAGGTTGGATCTGAGGTCCAGTCATTTAAATTTAACTGTTGGTTCAAGTGCTATATGCAGCCCTAAAGATCCACCAGACATCAGATTAAAAGAAGCCTTTCAGGCAATGTACTACCTTGTGACCAAATTCTAGAGATAACTATCTCAAAGGGCAAGCTTTTGTTCAGTTTTATTCCCTTTCATGATCAGCTTATTGAAGCCGTTGACAATTACTCAAGCAAAATATAATATACTGGACTCTAAAGTAATTTCATCTGTATATGATGGAGAGCTTAAACAACTGTGTGTTTCTATTGTCAATGCCTCTGATACTGCTGAAATCATTATATTGTGTAGATACTCAGCAAACATATTTCCGATGCTCTGAATGGCTCGTTCTAACTTCTTTCTCGACCATGGTAACTAGCATGCCTATATACTGCAATGAGCAAAGTTGCCTTGGGAACTATTTTTAAGGTTTGCTGATCTGGATATTTGTGAAAGCCACAGCTTTAAATTCACGTGGTTAGTATTTTTGCAGTTAATTATTCTGTTAGATATGAATTTGCTATCTTCCTATTTGGGAGAAAGTAGCACAAAACCTGGCTTGGGTTCGCTCCCCTGTTGAATATAAATTAAAATCATGCCGGTTTGTCAATCCAAAATTGGCTGTTGAGGAAAACCTTGTTCAGTGCAAACATGGATTATCATGCGTTTTGTGATACAATATGAGAAATATAGAAAAGTTTACACCCCGGGTGACTTTTACATCCTCCACAAGCAGAAGAGTGTCCCGGGACAACTAACAACAAGTGAGCTGTGTGAGGCTAATATGTTTTCAAGTAGAGCAAGTTGACTGTCTTAGTTTGGACGACGTCATATTGTAGACCTTTATAGTCAACAGATTTACTGATGCAGTTGAAAAATGAAAATAATCTTTTACAAGATAACACTAACTGAAAATATTAAAGGCTATTTTTAGCTTCAAACTGAAATGACAATGCATCAATATTTAGTAAATAGAATCACCTTCAAGAAAAATAGCTTCTTCATTGGGAAAATTCTTTCTAGAAAGGTTAATATAAGCATGAAACTAATGTCTGAACTCGAATTCTTACAGCTCACAGTAACTTACTTATATCCATTGCATGACAGGCGATAAGCAAAGTCTCTTGTCCCAGAATCTTCAAATCCAAATACATCACTTAGAAGAAGTACCGCAACTCCATTATTGTTTTTCACAGCCTTTAATAGATAAGCATTGAAACTGTCATCTACCCCTAAAACCAGCTCAACACCATTAACTAGTTCACAGACTTCATCAATGTCTCCCCCATACTGCACTTGGTTATCCAGCACACATTTTACAACATATTTTGCAGAGGATGCATATTTTAACTGATTTTGCCTAAAGTTGTTCTGCGGGACAGCTGCAAAACACTTTCATCAGCAAACTCCTAAACTTCCATTAAGGATGCTTTTTAGTAAAAAAAATTGAAGACACCTAGCAAAATGAACTAATGAAGGATTCCTAAAACCAAATTACTTACATTTCTAATAATTGTTAAGGTATTTGCAGATTACCTCCATCTACTACAATAGTTGCCACTATTTAAATCAATGCCAGGGAATTGCAAAATAGTTTGCGTTCTAGGGATCACAATTATGAAAAGATGGGAGACTGATAACATGTGATTGCATTTTATCAAAATTCTTAGTGCTTAAACCACTACATCTTTTATACATACACTCACAGCTGTAGACATTATTCCATGTTTAAATACAATAACAGTGTGAATGCATTTAGCTATTCTGAAAACAACATAATATGATAATAGTGATTTCCAAACAAAGGAAACATCTGTAATGTGCTCAGAATTTTTGCAAATGGAATAATCACAGACAATATTAAAATTATCCAGCATAAGAACCAGACCTGTCAAAGGAATAAATAACTATGTAGTCAATAATAAATTAAAAATGGAAAAGCATAGAACTCCTTTGTTTACGGAATACAACGGTATGAAAACTCTGTTATGACAAAGTCATTTTGTTTTCACAACAATTTGAGGAAATGAATATGGACAAAGTGGATAGCCTGGGCCCTGCATTCAAATTCACTCTACAAACAGAATTTTATTAAAGTAGTAAATGAGAGGTGTTACCCCTCATATTGTATGAGGATTGTCCCAGTTTGAGGACCCTGCTCAAGCAGGTAATGAGGATTTGGGTTTTGATTGGTGTTTTGATGCAGAGTGATTTATGGATTTTCACCTTGGTGGCATCGTCATTCCATGTGTTGGAGGCTTGCATGTTTCATCTGGATGGAGCAATAGCCTTGATGATGGTCTTGCATACATGATTATACATTTGATTGACCCCCTAGTACATTGCATTGAAAGGGAAAACCCATAAACTAAGGGTTCTCCCTAGGTATTATGGCACATTATGTGACTTGGTTTCTCATGGAGGTGGTGCATTGGTTTATTTTAGCATAGTGGCATTCATATTGGTCTTTGTACACCTTGAGATTGATTAAAGGTTACCTAGACGGATGATATGTTTTTTAGAGGAATGCTCCACACTTTTGACATGCATATCTAAGGTGTATGCCTAGGGATCCTTGATGGGGAAGTGCATCTCTTGAAGGGTGTGTCACTTGTGCATATATTCCTAGAACGCTCTCCTCTTTTACCCATGGTTTTGGAGATGATGTAATGGTTTGAGCACTTGGCTTCATGTTGTGGCACATGTTCTAGCTATTTTATGTTTGTCTTTGGAGGTTGCACCACCCTTGTATGTACATTTTCTTAGGTCATTCCACTCTTTTGGCCTTTGTATTAATGAAGATTGCTTGTTTGCAAACGGATCTATGCCTTGGCACACTATTTGAGGTTGCGCGACTTTTGAAGGTTGTTACAACTTGCCACCATTGCACTCATATCCATGAGATCTATTGTTTAAGGAGTTTTAGTGGCTTTGCACATGCATCCATGCTCCTAGCACACTTGATGAGGAGTTTGATTTGGTCATAATGCATAGATTGAGGTTTCATGCACATTCTTTGATGGGATCCTTGTTTCACGTGGTTGGTTTAACAACCATTGCCCACTTTACATTTATATCAATGTAGATCCACTTTATTTGGGATTGGCTAGCATGATCTGAGGGGTTTTCCACATCTTATTGACACACATGTTGAGGTTTCCCTATGTTTGAGGAGTTGCTATAACAAATAATGGACCATTGCTTGCACACTTATCTATGAGATCCACTTTTGGAGGAATTTGATAACTTTATTGAAGGAGCATCCTTGCTCATGAGTATATATAATTTGACAGAATGCTCAGATTGTTGCCAGATCAATGCCATTAGATGCAAAATATCTATGGGATTTCATAATTGGGATCATAATAGAAACTCCAACAAATATTGAGGCGGTTATGGAGGTTACAATTTGCCACCTTAAAACCTTCGCCACATTTTGACCAACTTTTTTGGGAAACGCCCCACCTTTGTTGCTTGAGCATTTTGGTTATTTGGGAAGAGTAAGATTAATAAATGCACATAGTGGAGAACACCTTGCACAAAGGGAAAACTTTGTGTCTTTTGAGTCTATCTTTGGAGGATGTTCCAAAGGAGAAGGAGACATGCGACATCTCAATCATTTGGATTCACAATTTTATTGTTTATGTGGGTATTTTTCCTTAGAGAGATCCATGATGTATTATTCTAGTATTTTTCTTGGGGAAAGCATGGATATACAAATATATTATCATGACCCTTCGAAGAAAAACATGGATCTAGGAGTTTTCAATATTTTATTGTTATTCCTTGGAGAGAAGTATGGATCTAGATCCTGTTGCCACCTAATTCGCGCCTCAGGTCACGTGGCAGAAATCTTCAAGCCATTGGGTGCGACCTTGGGGGCAAGCAAGAGTCAAGTGATGTCACTTGATCTTGACTCCTCCATCTAGGCTCTCTCCTAGTGAAACCAAGGGGGGTGATCCCTCATAAAAATAAACTAAGGTTGTGTTATCACATATATAGTAGCTGGGCTACCATATTCTATTTTTCAGATACAGTACATTTTTCAGCCAGATCTCTTACTTATGAGAGGTTGAGATGAGCAATTTTGATGGATCATTATTTTTGTGGACTATTGTACTCTCCCATGTCAAGACTGAGTCTCAGAACACTTAGATTTGAGGACTAATGTAGCCATTTAGTCATTTACAGAGCAGTTATTGATGCCCATATTTATATCAGTACTTTTTCATTGGACAGATGATGGTTCAAATGGATTATAAGCATGTTTACGACAGCTTTTATTATATTGTGTTATGGTTATCATTGCTCTTATACTCATTCCTGTGACATGTATTAACATGTAGTGTCATGATCTGGCAGTCATAATTATATGGACTTGGATATATTTTGTATTATGTATTGGTGTCCCTACTTAGACTTGGAAGTTCCTGATCTATACTCATTGGTTTTACCCTCCTTAGGGAGAATAGAAGTAGTCATTCCCACCATTGTTTTGGCTTGTTAGTGTTGGCTTCAACATTCATTGTCTCCACCCATCCATTACCTTCCAGTTTTGTTTTAGCCCGACTTACTACTTGACTTGTGGCATGGAGGACCTTTCCCGGCTAGAACCCTTGTTGGACAAGCCTCCCTATTTATATTGTGTCTCGGCTCTGAGTTGGTGACAGAACTTGCCTTTGGTGAGTTGGATTGTATGCCTAAATCATTCTGATCAATTGAACCGATGTTTGCCACTGTGCAAAACTCCCCTTGGTCACTTGAGATGTTGTTGGCTAAAACTGAAAGCTCATGTACTACTTGTGTTGGAAAATGTTATATATGTGCCCATGGAAATAAAAAAATGCTAAACTGTGTTTCTTAACATATGTGAAAAAGGGCAAGAGCAATGAAATGCCAAAAATACCCCTTGAAGGGTATAAGAAAAGGTCCAAAAAAGCAATGGTTAAATATATGCTATATCCTAATATTGTTGACCTTATAAATTTGAATATGTCCCGGATGAAAGCTGTGATTAGCTGTGCTTTTAAGCACTGGTGAAGTCCCAAAGGGTCATATAGGCCAAAAAGGCCATGGAAATAAAATTGATGGTCCTAATGAACTTGGATCAAACTTGATGTAGACATGATGCCTAAGTTGAATAAGCACTCTCTGAACAACTCAACCATTTGTGAGGCACTGCCATTCCCTGTGTTGTTGTTTGTCCAACATGTGGTTATAGTGAGTATTCCCCTTCCATATCTAAAGTGTCATGATGTTAAGTAAGAAGTCACCCTTTGCCCTAGCCTTATCAATTTCAGCCTTCACCCTTCACTATCAAATTGACTACAACTATGAAGTGAGTATAGTCCTGAAAGTCTAGTCTAAGCAATAATATATAAAAACCCTATATATGTATTTGGTTGATGTACCGCCAGTGAAATGACTGCTACTTGTTGTGATTGTTACTTAAATGATTTGTAGAGCATGTCTTAGCCTTATAGCACTTGCAACAGATGGATGATAGTCTGAGTTATATTATTGGTATCTGGTCATTTACAGGTGATTATATTGTCTATTGGATATTGTTGATGATCAGGTAGAGACCTGGAAAGGGTATGAGTATATACCCTAGATGGATTTGGACTCTCTGAGTCTAATGATACAATTTATTTTCAATTTTGGGCACTCACAGAGATGATCAAGCTCATTTTACCTTTCTGATGCAGTTTTGCTTCACAGAATGATGTGTCTGAGTAGGGAGATGTTTTATTTGGATCTCCTAGGGCGTTGTATGGGGCATAGGGGGTGCAGCCACTTGATTGTACCATAGTACCCCCATCCCAGAGAGCATGGTGGGCTTAGTTGGACAACGCAGGCACCCTAGGGGGCTGTTTTAGCAGGTTCACGTTTCCCGAGGCAGATTAAAAAATGATTAAATGGCTATTGAAGAAATCTATTTGGGCTACTGAGGCAAGGAAATGACATGGGATGAGTCATGATGATGAGAGTGATGTCCTCCGCACCTTCTCCAACATTTGCAGCACCTGATTGGGCCCACATCTATTTTTTGGGGCATTTTATTATTATTTTCTGGAGCTTTTGGGAGGCTCACGATTTCCTCAAGGAGGCACAAAGTCAAAGAATTAAAATATTATATTATTTTATTGTGCCATGGGGCACCCATAGGGAGTTAGTTAATACTCCATGGACCCACCATGTGCTTCATTTATTTCTTGTTGAATGGGGTACCCTCTTTATGGGTGATTTAGTCCACTTTGGTACTTTATGGTTATATTGATCCATGTATTGTATGTTGAGCTCTTCTCAACCATTGATTAGAATATTTTATCTTTTAATCTTAACCACTCATTTTGAGAGTGGTTATGATTTTGGTTCTCTCATTTCTATTTAAAGGAGAGAGCTTCTCATTTGTAAATGGTCTTTGGCTCTTGAATCTGAATAATAGAAAGATTTTTATGTGGATATTTTCTAGATCTGCTTTGCATCTGATGTTCTTCGATGGTGATTGGAAAATCTCTTGCTTCCTCGCATTCAGAATATTTTGTGAGATCTATATCTTTTTTTGGGATCATTGTCTTGTCTACAAGAGG
This sequence comes from Pseudotsuga menziesii, assembly GCA_001517045.1. Classification (NCBI taxonomy): domain Eukaryota; kingdom Viridiplantae; phylum Streptophyta; class Pinopsida; order Pinales; family Pinaceae; genus Pseudotsuga; species Pseudotsuga menziesii. The sequence continues at coordinate 152,581 of LPNX010625500.1, read as the reverse complement.
GCGTTTTCAGCTGGAGCATTTTTGTAAGGGGACATCAACTCGCTCAGATTGTCTTCATCTTGTATCAGGGGGTTTTCATTAGCTTCATTGTGATCTACGATTACATCTTGTTACTTCTATGTAGATCTAGCCTTTTCTTTCATGGTACAGCAAATCTGATACTGTTGACTTTTGCTTGTGCGGGATAGGGGGGCACATTGATCACTTGGAGCATAACGTTGGTCCTAGAACTCACTTAGATCTTCCAGAATTGATCGGGATGGTGGGGATCATCATCATCAAGGCATCTACAAGTATTTCTAGGTAAGATCTACAGGTCGGTCTCTTCTCTTTCAGATCTCAATCCATTATACCCGCTTTTCTTCAAATTTTCTGAAAAAACTCCTAAATAATAAAAAATCCAAAAAATACTTAATCAAGGAACCGCTCGATCTTTGGACAAACCACTGCTGGGTTTTGTAGATCAGGCACTGCTCTCACCAAATCCTCCTTAACACTGTCCATATTGTGATTGGTTTGCCCAAGATCTGACTTTCTGACTGCTCAAACCCTCGCGCCCCTACTGAAATTTTGACTTTTCCATATTTGACTTTTTCCGAAAAATAATCATGTGGGTTTGTAGATCAAGTCTCCCTCACTCCAGAACACCCCCAACGCTAAGCTAGTTCCTTCCAGGTAGCCCTAGATCTGAAAAACTGACTTTCAGCATCCCAACTTCCCTCATTAGATTTTGACTTTTCCAGATCTGATTTTTTCTGAAATTTTCTAACTTGGGTTTGTATATCAAGCCATTCTGATCTCATTTTCTCTCCAACGCTAAGCTGATAGTCTCCTAGTTGTCCTAGATCTGCAGATATGCCTCTCCAAACCCTAGCTTTAGCCCTCCTACTGGTTTCCCTGTAAACTGAATCTTCCGGGCCAAACACTTTTATGGGTCCATAGATCAGGGCATATCCTAGGTGGGTTCACTTTAACGCTGTGCAGATAATGACTCCATTTCCCAAGGCCCAATAAGCATTGATCTCCAAGCCTAGCGCTATCCCTCTTTTGACCTCTTTTCCCTGAAAGTTGACTACTCCTTGATGACTCAGGTAATCTGACATTGTCATATCTCTCATTGAGTCTATCCCTTTGGTACTAGACAGTCCCAACTCTGTCCTTACTCACCCTGTCTCGGTTACGTTTCCCAAGGTAGCGGTTATTTTCATCAGTTGATAGTACCTTAACCCTAGATCTAGTATTAACCCTATAGGTCACTTGTATTTCACTTTGGATCAACCCTCATATGACTGAAGCCCTCATCCAAAGCCCTCGTCCACTTACTATTATCTTCCATAGATCTAGAGTCTTTAATTACCTTACACCTTACGTACCTCAAGCCTACTTGATCTGATCTGATGTCTAGGTTTGATCTCTCCTGTCGGGAGTAGATCTGCGTCTCCCCCGTTGTTGTCTTGGACTTAGATAACATAAAGCAAAGACTGCCTTGATTGGCGTGACAACCATCCATTTGGGAGTCTAGGCAGTCTTGGTTCCACCTCCTTAGTTGCTTGCCCCTCTACCATCCATCCTAGATCCACCTCACACAGGCAACTACAAGGTTGGTGATAACAGGTTGTTTAATCTATTAAAATAAAACAACTAGTCTAGGAGATATAATGATATAAAACGTTACAAATAAGATAACTTTACAAAAAATTAATTAAATCACCACTATGTAAACAACATTCACTCGACACATGAATTAACTTAAATGCTCAGAAATAAATGATGCAATAAAGACCAGTGCTATTGGAGTGCTTGCGTGAATGTGGGTTGCTAGTGATGTCTCAATAAGTATTGCAGTTGTCTCAGTTGGTTCCTTTTAAATTAACTAGATGAGTGATTAAGGAGTGGGTTGATTCTTGGTAAATTATATTTAAAGTGTGGTAATGATCTAAATTATTAAAAGGGGAAAATGGTATTCCAAATATACCCAAGGGGTATGAGGAATGTGTCTGGATTTACTAAGAAGTGGCTCTCACAGTGACATGCGGGCTAGATGGAGTCATGGGGTTGTGTTCAACACTACACCAACAAGGGTGTAGCCTAACAGGACCACACGGTCACTTTCTAGTAGTTCCCGCTTCACTTGCAGAATTTCCCCACAACATAATAATATCCAAAATTTTGGATTTTCACTTTAGGGGTTGATTGAAAATTTCAACTAATTACTATTCACTCCAATCCCTTTCTGATTTTCCCACCGATCTAGCCAATGAATGGCCTACAGTGGTCACAAGAGCATACGGGAATTGAAGTCTTGTTTATTTTAAGAATTTTAGACTAGATTTGAGTTATTTAAATCACAGTGTCGATACTCTCGTTACCGAGAACACAACCGGATTCGTTAATTTTACTTAATGAAAATAAATAAATAAAATTTAAAAAAATTTAAAAATGCAAGTCCCCCGTGGAGGGATGGGGTGTGGGCACTTGGCTGCCCACTTGCTTCTATTTTTTACAATGAATAAGATAAAAAATATTTGTGTTCCTTTGTAGAATAGGAAACACAAATTTACAAGTTTAAGGCCTCAGAAAAATGGCCAAAGAAGAAGATGCGAGAAGAGGGATCTCTGGATGTCTTGGATCTTCAAAATTTGACCAGAGTGCCTCTCTACTCGATCACCTTCTGCTGAAAAACAACAAGCAATGTTATGCTAAAAATGATGGATCAATCAATTAAAGACATAAAAAATTTAGCATAAAAAATTAAGTACTTCAATAAATAAATTTTGCAATTTTAAAACAAGCACTTGCTTAAATTTAGATCTATAAAAAAAATTTAAACTTCAAACGCTTTAGATCTTATCTTTTAAGAACTTATGCTAAAGAGTATTCCTAAGATCTGATTTAAATCTTTCAAAATACTTCGCAATTAGTACAAGTAAAGTAACAAGGAATAGCATGCATTCAAATGAGAAGATAGTAAGAAAAGCCCCAATTCAAGAAACTTGGGCAATGGAGTCCTCAAGTGGAGAGCGGAGGGATTAAGATCTCTTCAAATAAACATAGAGGTGTGATGGAATCGAACAAGAACCAACACTCCTTTACGTTGGATGTCCCTGCACAGTTTGAACAATGACTACACCAAAGCGATATATCCGGGAGTACCTATGCAAAAGATTAGAAAGCATGCATACAAACAAGTAAAGCATACAATTCGAGGATCTATCCACATAAATAACTCAGAGAAATGAATAAGAAACTACTTATTTATCCTCTTCTACCAATTATCATTAATCCTTCAAAGACCGGTTAGAACCAAAGTTACATATATCATGTCGGCGAATATATCGTCGGGGGTCCGGAATGAAACTTATCAGCAGCAACGGCGAAAATATCGGAAAATATCGGCAAATGTCGTTCTGCATAAAAAAAATACAAAAATAAACATTTTTTTTCAATTTTTTTAACATCTAAAGCAACAACAACATCAAATAAACACATTTCCACATAAATATTAAAATACAACTCATATATAAGATGCATAATATGTCAAATGGTGGATCATGATCAAATATCGAGTTCGACTATATAGTATAAAGTATCAAAATAATGAAATGTGTTCTTGATGGAATGATAGAACATCGCATCAAATGATCAAAATAAATGTCTCTCAAGAGATGAATCATCATGAGTCATGAATCATGAGGCATGTAGATAGTGTATAGAGTCTAGACATAGGACACCAACATAGTATGATAGTACAATGCTAAATAATAGGAATCAAGTCATCGACTCCCTGAGGATGATCCTCTAATCAATCTACCCCTTTTACGGGTCCAGGGCACTGGCACCACTCTTCCTCTAGAAGCAGTAGGTGGTCGTGGAGGTGGTCCAGATGAGCCTGGGGTGGAACTAGAACCTCCAACTGCTCGAGTAGATGTTGTGGATGAGGAGGAGGTGAATGTGAGTTGTCTCCTCCCAGTCCCAATTGTATGACTCTGTGGAGGTGGTGGGCCACCTGGAGCTGGTCGACGTTGCAAATGAGTATCAACCTCCTCCTCAATGTCCTCATAGTCATAGTCATAGTCATCCTCTGGAAGTGGAACATCAGCATCCCCCTCTTCCCCCTCCTCTGACGGATCTGCATCATCATCCCCCTCTTCCTCCAACCATTCAGATGCCTCGTCCATCACAGGATCCTCCATTTGCTGATAGTGTCAATGTCATCCAATGAAATGGCATCTGAATTGGGCACTTTCTCAATTTGTTTCACCAGCAACCTTAGATTGTAGTAGACATAAACCATGTCATTAAGGCGCTGAGAAAGTAACCTGCATTAGTATGAGATCCATAGTTAGGGGGTGATAAATGATGATAAATTCAAATTCAAAATTGTAATAAATTATATTTAAAATTAATAAAATTATAAAGAAGCAAAGATTATAAATTTAAGTTTAAACTTTAACATTTCTAAATTGAAAATTCTAACCTTCTGCGCTTCTTGGAGTGTATCTTCTCAAAGACACTCCAATTGCGCTCACACCCTGATGAGCTGCAACTTTGACTTAGCACTCTAATGGCAAGTCTTTGCAACTCTGGGACTCTGCGACCATAGTTAGTCCACCACACATCTACAAAGAAAACAAGGAAGGCAAACAGTAAGACAAAATTCAAATTACAAATTACAATGTATTAAATTTTTACCAAGTAAAAAACATAGAAATGAAAGGGTGATTAATTAAGAATCTAAGAGATCAAAATTTGAAAGTTTTAAACAAATTGTACCTGGCATCCTTGTGGTTCTATCCTGGACAGCCATGTCATAGCCAAAAGTGCCACCTGACATCCTATAGATCTCCATCTGTATAGAAATCTCTACGCGCTCAGAGGGAGTTAACACCATCCTCTGAACACACTGGAGAAAGCCATCCATGACCTCAGCATCAAACTGAAAGCCACATGCATAAGAGAAAGCAGGGTTGAGGTAGAGCCCTACTGCATGAATGGGACGATGGAGAGTATTATTCCATCGTTCATCGATCACACTCCATAGTTCAGCTCGTCTTGTGAGTCCCACCTCCCCCTTGTCCTCATAGTAGTGATGGATAGCTTCCTTGGCCCTATCCATGGCCTCATACAAGTAGCCCATTGTGGGATTTTCACCATCAACCAAACAAAGAACCTTTACCAAAGGTTCACTGATGGCACATACCTCCTCCAATCATGCCCAAAAAGTCAAATCAAATTGCACCATTCGAGCAATGGCTTACCCATCTTGTTTGGTGCTATAGACACAAGATGCCCACTCATCAGAAAGAAACATCCGCTGCAACTCCATCATATAACCTTATGCATAGATTGAAGAGAAATGAAGGAAGTGGTGAATCGTGTGATTGCAGACCGCATCAACTCTTTGTTTCCCGTGAAGCGTCTCATGAGTGAAAGAACATATGTATGATTGTATATATATTTTGTCACACTCCGAGCTGAATCAATGACTTCTTTGATCCAAGGAAGTTTTCCCATGTCCTCTAGCATCAAATCAATGCAATGGGTAGCACAAGGAGTCCAATACAAGCTTGCATACCTCTCCATAAGCATCCTCCCAGCAGCAACATAACTGGCAGCATTGTCCGTAATGACTTGGACAACATATTGTGGCCCTATCTCTTGGATAAACTTATCCAGCAAATCACATAATAAGTGTGCATCTTTAACATAGGGAGATGCATCGACAGATTTGATAAAAACTGTCCCCCTGGGACAATTGACCAAGAAATTGATAATGGATCTGCCCTTCCCATCAGTCCATCCATCTGACATAATACTGTAACTGATGGCCGTCCATGACTGTCTGAGCTCATCTAATCTCCGGGTGCAATCAACCTTCTCCTCATCAAGGAGTCTCCCTCTCAAATCATTAAAGGAAGGCCCCCTATAATCTGGACCAACAGCGCCAGCAGCTTGAAACATAGCATGATAGTAGGGGTCATTTTTGGCGATGTTGAAAGGCACATCACCCCATAGAAAACATTTTGTCACAACTCTATCCGCCTCTTCCTTCTCCCTTTGTTTGAGCATGGTTCGAACAGAAGGTTGCCTCGAATACGATGCCACAGAAGGTGAGGTTGAAGAAGGCACAGTGGAATGTGGGGGTCGTGTAGATGAGGAGAAGAAATGCATGTCACTTGTCCCTCCCATGGTTCGTGACTGTGTTCTAGATGCAAGTTCATTTCTGAATTCCTCTTTCTCGTCCTTCTTCTTAGCCATGTCAAGAATGGATTGGTTTGCAATACGCATCACTTCTGGGGTAACAGCAGGACAAACATCCACTTCATGCCCAACAATTTTGGCAAGGTGGTATTTCAAGCGGCTAATTCCACCAGAAATATCCTTCCCACATAGTTTGCAATTCAACCTTTGCCGATTATTAGGGTCAATTGGCTGCCCATACTCCCACATTGGATCCAATGGCTTTGGCATTGTGTCCACTGTCACCTATGCCACAACAAACAAACAAAAATGAATCAATTTTAAAATGTTCTTCTTTAAAATTTTGATTCTTGAAAACAATGAAATTATTAAAAATTTAAAACATTCAAAGAAATGGGAGGGTGGCCTACTTAAAACCTTTTAAAACCCTATAGGCTATGATTGTAATGGCAAATCTACACCCTACACTAAATCTAAACCTAAACCCTACATTAAATCTAAATTAACCAACAAATCTCAAATAAATAAATAAATAATGAAAGTTCAAAGTCAAGAATACATACCTGATTAAATGCAATGGAAACTTGTTGCCCCCTTCCTCTCTTGTAGAAAATCGCCCAAGACGTCAGAGCTCCATTTCCTCCAAGCCACAATGTCCAAATGAACCGAAAAAACACGTCTGCGGCCTCTTTATGGCAATTTTTTTTAATTTTTAATGAGCAGGCCGACATTTTCCATCGACTCGCGATATTTTAATATGGCGCGATATTTTTATTTATCGAGAAAGTGTCGCGATATTTTAGCGGCGATATATCACCGACTCCATTGACTCGCGATATATCGTGATGTCGGTGATATATCACCGATATATGTAACTATGGTTAGAACAGCAAAGCATGTAACAAGAAACTGATACAATTATACCTCATGTAGCACAAGAAATCACTACACACCGATGCCCGACACAAGTATGCCTCCAAATCCTTTTGATTTCATTCAATAAATTCAATAAACGATTACAAGATACAGGAGCATACGTTCCATACAATTTCTTGCTTCTCTAATGAGGAATGAGAGCTTGCTTATATAAAGAACCTGGTAAGCTAGAGGGGGGACACCACCCTCAACTATGTGCTAGCTTGGATGAGTTGGGAATGAGGTGGAAGAGGGTTGGCAGGAGTTGGATAAAGGAAAGAAGGGTAGCAACTTCCAAAATATGAAAGCCACATCACCCAAAACTCAGCCAACTCACACAACATACTATGCTTTCTTGGGATTTGTGCCCCCACTTGGAGAAGTGCACCTCTCTCAACATGAGGAAACATCTAATGCTTTGTTCTGTGTAAAATGGCAAAATCTGACTTGCCCAACTTGCTCGAATACTTGCCACTATAATTTTCCAAGTCATAAAATTCAATTTCGGCAAGTTTCTTTTAATTTTTTAATTGCCGAATTTTTTAAATATTTCATTTTTTTGTTTTTTTTGGGTTTTTGGAGTAATTGTTAATTTTGGAGTTAAATAATTACTCGAATACTTAGGAAAGTGGGTCTAGGGGGTTAAGTGGGTGCTCTAAGTTAGAAACTGAGCACCCCCATGGCAAAAAAAACCTCCTAGCCACACTTTTATGACCTTTTGGACTTTTACAATTAACTTATTAAAAAATAAGCCTGTAAAAACGAAAAAAAAAATTTAAAAAAAAAACGGAAATTAAAAAAAACCTGTTGGGGACTTAAGACATGTTCATAATGACTCAAAATAATGATTAACATGGTAATATACATTGACACATAGGTTTTAATAACCTCCCAAGGCCTAACCACCAAGGCAATTATTCCAGCTTTGGAGGCTTGGGTGAAAAACTCGAAAATTATTTATCACTTAAAAACGATAGATAATTAGCAAGGAAAAAACACCCGGGATTAATGCATTGATGACTAAGTCCTAGAAAACCAAACATTTTACATAAAGTCATCATGCTAACTCATTTTATTACAATTCCCCATGGGGTATGAACATGTTAGAAATAAATAAAAAATGGCCTAAAACAGGCCTGTATGGACTTCTGAACTTAAAATTTGAACAAGTAATTGTTCGTCATTGGCAGCTCATTTAGAAATCCAACTTAGAGCAACTTAATTGGTAACAGATCCCACTTAATATTGTTTTTGAAAGGAGATTGAGCTACACTCTATATAAAGAGAAGCTCTCTCCATTATTTTTCATGGTTGGATTGATAGGGGAAACCCCTTTAAGTTTAGTTGAACATCATGTAGGAGGTGGAAGTGAAGTTACAAGCAAGTATATGTGAGGTTCTCTTTATTCATCTCTTTTCTCTTGGAAAATTTGGGTTTTATGTTTGAGTAGCTATTGTATCTTGTTGTTGGGAACTTGGGATAAGCTCTAGAAAGCAAATCGTTGCACATGAGAAAGGACAAACTGTGAGGGTTTTAGCCCTCCATAGCCCTTGTTGTAAATTTGTAATCTAGATTATTGGGCAATTCGCTACTATAATGACATATTTGGTATGGCATCTGTTATAGCTTGATGATCTTATGGGGTTGTATGTGATAATGTGGAATCTAGTTGGGTTGTTCTTTCATTAGAAGGTTGTCTATTTAATCGTGTTTGCTTATAATCCCATGTTACAGCAAAAATAACAACAATTACAGTAGTAAAATCAGCCCCCAATTTTCCCTTTTACTTATGTCTAATTTGCAAGATCATAAATAGATATACATAGAAAAAATATGAAAAACATATGTAGCTGAAAATCAAATCTGAAATTGACACAAGATATATATATCATTCAAAACTTCATATATAAGCTCGATGACATACCATAATTCCTCTCAAACCTACAAAATCCGACCATGTAAAATGCCCTAGCTAGGGTATACATCAAACCCTCACTCCATTAAGAAGAACAAGAGAAAAAACGCCTCCAACACTATCTCCAAGGCAAGACATCCTCCTCTTCTCTTTTTATTCACAAGTCCACCCTAGGGTTTTCTCCCAAAATCTTAGTCTCCAATCTCTAAGGCTAAAACACTAACCCTAGAACACCAAGATGTTCGAAGAAACTCCAAAGAGACCAAAAAACCCATCTTCCCGAGAGAAAGAGAGAAAAACAAGTACAAGTGAAAACCTAGAGAGAGAGAGAGAGGACAAGTGAGCTCCTCTTCTAGGTCACATCTCTAGACAAGAGTGAGTGAATGAATACACAAGTCATGTTGATGAAAGACTCTCTCTTTCCTCTATTTATATGAGATGCAAGGGTTGCCAACAATACCATGTGGGCACAAGCCCTTACAAGCAACCTACATTGGCCCTTGTAAGCCACACAAGTGAGACATTCACTCTAGAGTACAAGTGTCATGCTCCAATGACAATGTTGTGCGCAATAAGGGCTCCAAGGTGATGTAGCTACAAAAGGCAAGTCCACACCACTCCATCCCGAACCTCCACGGACTCCATCTATCCTTCCAAGCAAAGTACTTCATTGGGGCAAATACCCCCTACAAGAACATTGTCAAAAACCCAAGCATCCTCAAACCATTTCCAATCCTCCCGTTGCTGCCTAATTCACACCTCAGATAACGTGGTAGAAATATTCAAGCCACTAGGTGCACCCTTGGGGGCAAGCTCGAGCCAAGTGTTGTCACCTGATACTCAGCTCCTCCGTCTAGGCCAACTCCTAGCGATGCCAAGGGGGGTGGTCCCTATGAAAAGTAAAATCTAAGGCTTTTATTCTACAAAAGCAAAGATTGATTCTAGGAGTTTAATGTGAGATGGACAAAATGTCACAACGGACTATTGCAAGGTAAAAAACCACATCAGCAGCATATGATAGCACAAACAACATTCACGACATCTTGCAAGATTTTGATTTAAGCATAACAAATAATATAGATTAGTGTCGATAAATAGTGGAGTGCTTGTAAGAGTGGAGTGTTGTTGTGTCATGTAAGTATTGCAGTTGTCTCGTTGGTCAATTTTAGAATTATTAGTGAGTGATTAAGGGAGTGGGTAAATTGTTGATCGGTTTTATTAATGTTGTAATGATCTTGATTATTAGAGAGGAGGGGGATTCTCGATATACCACGAAGGTACATGGAATATGTCCAAACTCACTAAGTGTGAAAGCACACAAGGAAATGGGGGCTGAATGGAATCATGGGGGGATGTCCAACACTACACCAACAAGGATGTAGCCTGACGGGGCCCCACGGTCGCTTTTCAGTTGTTCTCGCTTCCTCTGTACAATTTCCCCACACGAAGAAAAACACAATGATGGATTTCCGTTGTTGGGAGATTAATTAAAAAAATTAAACTAATTACTAGTCACCCATATCCTTTTCTGATACAACCAACTGATCAGACGAAGCTGAAGTGGAAGTAGAGCATACAAGGATTAGAGCCTCGTTAATTTTAAGGATTTTTTAACATGGTTTGTCTGATTAGAAAATGCAATCCCAAGAATCTCTTTCCAGGATCAGTACTCAGGCAAGCCCTTATCCGTGAACCGTACTCGAGAGAGCAAGGGGGTTTATTTTAAACTTTAAAAAAATAAAAGAAAAAAAATCTAATTAATTCCTACAGTGAATCTCTTTCCCCCTTTTGGGATACTCGGGAGAGCGTGGGGTAAGTAGTTATTTTACTCCTTTGATAAAACGAAACAAATAAATTGAAATTTAAAATTAAACTAACTAAAACTAAAACATCATGAAAATTGAACACCGACACGAATCCCTCGAGGGGGGATGGGGATTGGGCTCTTAAGATCATGTTGTTGCCTAATTCGCACCTCGGGTAACATGGTAGAAATCTTCAAGCCACTGAGTGCGACCTTGGGGGAAAGCTTGAATTAAGTGTTGCCACCTGACACTCAGCTCCTCCGTCTAGACCAACTGCTAGCAAAGCCAAGGATGGTAGACCCTAATGAAAATAAATCTAAGGTTGTTTTTAACTATGAAAGATGGAAACACATTTTCTAGGAGTTTAAAAATGGAATGAAATTAGAGATTACCAATTACTGCAAATAAGATTTACCTCAGCAACCCTTAATTCAAATACATACACAATATTCAAGACACATTGCGGAATTAACTTATGCAAAACATAACAGAATAGATCAGTGCCATAATGAAAAGAGTGCTTTGTAAATCTAGGTTGCTAGGGTAGTCTCAGTGAAAGTATTGCAGTGTCTCGGTTGGAAGGTCTTCTTGCATGCATTTGTGCTTGCATGCAGAAGACTTAAATTAGGGAACTAGTTGTATTTAATTTACTTGTCCTAAGTTTACTTTGGAAAATAAATTAAAGTGATCTAAATTAACTTTAGTGATACACTAGCTAAAGTGAAAGTGAAATTAGGGTTTTCGCTTTACCTAAAGTTATAAAAAAAAGGTCAATTGGTGGAGAGGACATAGTTGCATTCCGACAAAGACGGAGGAAGAAGTGTGAGAGAGAATTTTCGCGAAGAAGACGAAGGAGCACTAACTCAGAAAGGAAGCCCTAAATTATAAAGGAGAGAGACAAAAGACTTTGGCGGAGGTACACCGTACAGCAGCAAGCTGCCTTGGGAACCGTGCCATCTCACAGGTTTTTCTCAGTGATTTGTTGGGTGTTTCAATTTTTCCATCTAGGGCATAAATTGAGTTTCTGATATTGTAAAAGCTCTATATTTTCTTAATAAAAATATCCTCTCATACTGCTACACCGGTTTTCCCATCTTGGGTTTTGTCCGAGGGTTTCTACCCAAAAAGATTGTGTTGCTTCTATTAATGTGATTGATGTTGTAAATGGTTCTCAGTTTTATATTCCGCTGCATACTGTAAAGAAGTTCATGTGTGGTTATTTCAGTTAAATTTAATCTACTGTTTTAGCCCTAGTTGTGCTTTAAAGGAAAATTTACATGGTATCAGAGCTCTGGTGAGCTAAAGCTGAGAGATTTGCAACGCAGTGATAGATCATAGGTAGATCTATTGAAGACACAAACCTAGACTTCCAGATCTAAGGGCTTGACAGGTAACACTTCACTATGGCCATGCAGTTGAGAGTTGAGGATAGACCCCAGGGTGCTCAGAACTTTCCTACATGGAAAGAAAGAATCACAATGATCCTGGACGTTAGTGATACAGAGGAGCACATTGACTCCACAAAGGTTGCACCCACAGATCCGGCAGAGTTAATAGCATGGAAGAAGATTGATTCCAGATCCATGTTGATCATCTTGGATGGGGTGAAGGACCACATAGTCCCTCACCTTTCCAGGACGAAGACCGCAATAGAGATGTAGAAGGCTTGGAAAGTTTGTACCAGAGCAAGAACGAGAACCGAAAGATGGTGCTGCAAGAGAGGATGCGCAACACCAAGATGGCCAAGGGAGAAGGAGTGGTGCCTTATCTCATAAGGCTCACACAGATCAGGGATGAGCTTGGAGTTGTTGGCTCTAAGGTTGAGGATGAGGAGCTAGTTTGGATAGCCCTCAATAGCTTCTCTAAGCCATGGGACGCCTTTGTCAAAGGTGTTGTGACTTGGGAGAAGCTCCCTGATTGGCAAAGACTATGGGATGACTTTGTGCAGGAAACCCACATGGGTCAAGGATTAGGCTCATCCAGCAGTGTCCCACAAATTGTGGATGAGGAGGCTCTAGCCCTAACAGGGAAGAACAAGGGTAAGGAAAAGAGGAAAAAGGATGGTAAGAAGAACCTTGACGTGTCAAAGGTCAAGTGTTCTATCTGCCACAAGAAGGGACACTTTGACTCTCAATGCCTAGACAGGAAGAAGAAGAGTAACACTCAGATGGCTGGATCTGCAGAGGTCGAGGAGTTCAGCAGAAACTTCGATGAGGAGTTTTGCTTGATAGCTTGCATGGCAAGCACCAGCACCATAGGAAGCAGTATATGGTACATTGACAGTGGAGCATCCAATCACATGACTGGACAGAAGAGATTCTTCAGAGACTTGCAGAAGGGTGGAACAAGGATCCACGTTGAGCTGGGTGATGATGCGTGGTATCAGGCACAAGAAGTTGGCACTATTTCATTTGAGAGAGAGTCTGGCAAACCCCTCAGTTTTGCTAATGTGTTATATGTTCCAGGATTGACCAAGAACCTTATATCAGTCTCCACTCTGAAGGACAAGGGATATCAAGTGAAGTTTCGTGAACATAGAGTATATATCAGGCCCAAGGGGTCAAATAGGAGCTTGGATCAGGTGATTGGCAGAAGTAGCAGGAAAGTGTATAGACTACACTTTGAGCCTGCAAAGGTTCTAGTCAGCAGCAGCAGCAACAGTGAGGGTGGGTTGTGGCATAGGAGGATGGCACACTTACACCATGGTGCACTGAGGCACTTGAGACAGGTTGTCATTGGAGTTCATAAGGTACAGGAGGAGAAGCATAACCACTACAAGGATTGTGCTTTGGGGAAGAACATCAGGAAGCCTTTCCCACTAAGTGAGCACAAGTCTAAGGAGCAAACAGACCCATATATAATTTACTACAATGTAGCAACCGCTGTTATTGTTTAATTTAGTGCAGAAGATTGTTCCTTATGCTTTTATTTCTCAATGATTTAAGTTTTCAACAAAAATCAGAAATTGACAAAAATGGTGTACTTACAGTGAGTTTGGAGAAAGCCCTGTTTGAGGGACGAAAGGATTGGAGAATGAAATTGCCTCCACGGCACCCCAAACGCGTTCCTCTTCGTAATAGAAAAGCAAAGCGAGGAAGTAGCAGACAACAGCGAAGATGCCATGCCAGATGGATAGATATCAGTGTTTTTCCGACCATAATTCTTTCTTTTTTCCACCTATGAAGCGTATGAAGCGATGAGGTAAGCGTTTAACGCGATTCTCAAATACCATCGTACCACCTGGATACCTTAGCCAGATATCGATAATAGATTAGATGATGAAAGCTAGTTTACTTGGGCTGGGAACTTTGTGGATTTTATCAATGATCTTGGAACGAGACATGAGTTTAATTTCTTTTTTTTCTTTTTTTTCTTTTTTTAAATAATTGTTTAATATGGAAATTTTATTTTTAAATTAATAATTATGTTGAGAGACGTTACTGTGAGAAATCCGAAGAAGGGAAATAGATGCAGAGTAGTTAGTCGCAATATGTTTTGTTTACTCTAAAATTATTAAAATAACATATAATTCCTAAAAATAAAATTAAATAAATTAGCAATGGTAGTTGATATTTGTGATAGAGTTCCACCCATTTTTTGCTATGGCAAGTAAGGAGTATGTTCTCGGTACCATTTGGTATTTTTTTCTCATTGTTTAAACCATTTGGTATTTTTTGAGACTTTTTTTTGGTTCAATCTCTTCTTTTGCCTTCTCTGTTGTGTGAGGTCTCTATTCTCCCCATTTGGTGTATTATGACTAGGACTGATCTGAGTTGAGTTGGTCTCTTGTCCTATTTGATGGAGGAAGGTCATGACATGTGGACCGATTTAGAGTTAAAATTGTTGGTTGCCTCTATTTAGTCATTGGATTTGGAGTCTAGTGAACGCTTTAAAGTTGATGTGACACATCACATGGTTCGACACGATAGCAGTCCACCTCATCATTGTAAGCCTCGTAGTAAGAGTCTCAATGATAGAATTTGTTGTTACGTGTCGGTTTTTTGGGGGAAACCCCTTTGTCGTTCCTTTCGATGGTTTTGTGTTTGAGACTGAGTTTGGATCTGGTAGACCATCTGAACCCATCACTGTGGAGAAATCGGGTTCTTCTGGGGCTACAAAACACATATCTAACAACCTTGTTGGGGAGAAAGCTCGTAATCGCCATCACATCAAGGCTTACAAGGAAAAATAGGGAGCAAAATTCATGACCTTGGGCCGATATGTTAATATGGCTAGCGCTAAAAGTCTGGTAGTTCGAGATTTGGTAGGCAGACTCAAAAATTTAAAGATGACAAAGTTGGAGTTACAAGTGTGGATATCTGCTAGCTGGAAACCTATCATGGATTATAGCCTGAAGGTGAGCATTCTGCTTAAACGGTGGCTTTATTTTCACTTCTTAACGAATGGTGATGCTATGAAGATCCTATCTAGGTTATGGGTGATTGGTAAGGGCTCATTAGTACTGAGTCGTTGGTGTTCGGGATTTAATCCCATCAAAGAACCGATTATCAAGAGACATTTATGGCTACTTCTTCCTAGGTTTCCCCTTCAATTTTGGACCCATAATGTTCTCATTGAGGTGGCTTATAAAATTGGAAAATTTGTCCATATGGACAGAGATCAATTTAGATCAGAGGACAAGAAGATTGTTAGGGTTATGGTTGAGATAAGTGCCTTCCTGCATAATTGGTAATTGCCTGGGGGGCAAAAAATTCAAAAAAGGCTGGATTATCAGAACATCCCCTTCGGGTGCCATTAATGTCATAGGACAGATCATCTTCGTCATCAATGCTCATCTTTTGGGGATTATGAGGATTTGGGATTTTTTAAGGATGATGGGGTTTTTGTGGAACATGATTCTGGGGAGATGCCTGATGAGATGGTGACACCTTTAACCCTAAGTGAGGATTTGGTGCAAGTAGAGATCCAACCTTCATTGGACATAAATTTAAGCTCAAAATTTTTCAACCAGCAGTCTCTTTCAGGTCAGATAAAAATTTGGTATCCTAATTTCTTTAATCGATTATCAGAATTAGAATCGCTTGCTATGAAAGAACCGAAACTCAAGATTTTAAAGTCTAATAGGGATTTTTCTCTTCCCGACTATAGGGTTGGGGATTTAATGTCATATGGTTTATCTTTGATTTCCCTGTCTATTGTTGATCATTGTGAATTAGCTCTAAATGGTATTCATCATAGCGAGAAAAAAAAGGTTGTTTCTCCAATTCCTAAGGTTGTGAATATATATGGGGAAATGAGTTACCCTCTCCTTTGTTACCTAGTATTTCTTCAACTAGGAATGTCTATGTTGATTTCTCGACTAGTGGTTCTAATTTTCCTCCTTTAGGTTCTTCTGAATCATAGGTTATGTTGAAAAATTGTGCTCAATAAATCATTAAACCAACCATAGTGTTCACTAAGGATTATGCTTCCTTTCGAGACATTGCCATTAAGACACCCTTGATCATTTTTTCTGACAAAATTTCTAGGAAATCAAATGGTTCCTATGTATTCCTCTCACCACCAAAATGTGACTGTTAGGAGATAGAACAAGAGATAAGGAAAATTTAATAATAATCCTAAAATTTTAGAGATTAGTCATAAAGAGGAAAATGAATATAATCATCTTTCTTCCAGAATAAAATTGTTGAATCTTCTCCAGCTTCGGATTCAATCTCTCTGGCCCTTAGAGCATCCTCACCCAAAGTTAATGTTTCTTAATGGTATTGACCTCTTTTAACATCTGAGGGGTAGGGGGAACCCATAATCATAGGGCCCTCAAAAGGTCGTTTAATGTAATTAATCTTGATATTGTTTTAGTTCAGGAAACAATGACTAAGCGATCAAAAGCTTGTGAGTTTTTTTTTTATTTCCTAGGTTGGGAGGTTTGTTTGATTGATGCGGTGGGTCAATCTGGGGATCTTCTTGCTATTTGGAACCCCTCTAAAGACTCTCTAAAACCATATTGTATTCATGTGGGGATCTTACTGGAAGGTGTTGAATCAATATGCATCTTTGGAAGATATTCTTATTGTATTGTATTTGCCATGTAAAACCCTAAAAAGAACAATGTTATATTGTATTTGTAAAACATGTAATGTCGGCTTAAGAAATAAAATGATATTGTTTTTTTCCTCGCAAAAAGACAAGTCGGACCCATAAGGAAAAGTCACCTGGGAAACAAGTATAAACAAAGGGTTCACCCTCCTCATTTAGGACATACACTCACAACAAGCAAGTTCAAGGAAGAGGTTCACTCCACCTAAGAAGAATTTTTTTTTGGGTTGTAGAAGACTTTGAATACATCTATCTCTTGATCTAGTGTTTGTTTAGAGTTTATTATCTTTCAATAAGAAATTCTTGAGCTTCTTGTTAAGACTGTGACATTGTACTTGGTTGATGAATCTATACTAAGAAGTTCTGTTGGGTTTTCCTAATGATAAATATGTGTGTTCTTTGTGTATGTTGTTGAAATTCTTTCTTTCAGTGATCCTTATGCATGCAATTATTATGATGTGATATGCTAAATGAATGAAAATCCATATAACATAATTGCTTGTGAGTCTAAGTTCTAACATGGTATCAGAGTCATGCTAAAAGAATTTATTGCAACTACCAAATATTATGGCTTCCTAATTCTATCCTTTCCTTCCACGGATCAAGCTCGATTCTAGCATCATTGAACTTTCCCTAGGATAGCACATCTTTCTATGGTGGCAATTTTCAGATCCAAGAATTTTCATTTTTGAGCCAATTACTATTGCATCAAGAGAACTAAGGCCTCTAGTTTTTTCTTGTTCTGTCCACAAATATGAGTGAAAATAAGACTCAATCAACTCACCTTGGGAGGGTGCCTCTTTCCAATGGATCAAATTCACCATTGAAGAACTTTCATTTTTTACCCTCCTCTTGCTAGGGTTTCTAGAACCAAATTTGACAAGATGACAAACAACACCAAGGTTGATGAGAAGCTTGAAGGGGTTGATAACTTCGGAGATGGAACTATAGGATCCTCCTCGTCCTAGAATAAAATGACTTGGAAAAATATGTTAAATAAGAGGTTGTGGAGCCAAAGGGAGATGAATCTAAGGCAAAGCACAAGAAGAATATGGTTAAGGCAAAGAGAATCATAGAAGATTCCATCAAGGATCATTTGATCCCTCGTGTCATTTTCCAAGGCTCCAAAGAAAATATTTGATGCTTTGACCAAATTGTATGAAGGAAATAATATCAATAGGAAGATGACATTAAGAACACAACTCAAGAATGTGAAGATGCAAAACTCAGAAACAACTCATTCCTACTTCACAAGAGTATCCCAAATCAAATAATAGCTTGAATCCATCGAAGACACAGTTGAAGAAGCCAAAATAGTGATGACTACACTGAATGGTCTCCCAAGGTCATGGGAATAATTTATTCAAGGAATGTGTTCCAAAAGAAAGTTAACAAAGTTTAGCATGTTATGGGAAGAATGCACCCAAGAAGAAGCTAGACAAGTAGCAAGAGAAGAGAAGTTGGGTAATGATGAAGATAAAGCACAAGCAACTCATGCAAAGAAAGAAAAGAGCATAAAATAAATTCATCCTTTAAAGAAGCCTCCAAAGTTTCAAAAGTCTCAAATAATTCAAAAGGATTACTCAAATGTCAGATGCTACAGCTTCCAAAAGATGGGACATATTGCACGAAATTGTCCTCAAATAAGAGATCAAAAGGAAGGAATATAATAAATCATGCTCATGTTGCAGAAGATGATGAACCTACTCAAAAGTAATCTAGAGAATATAATTCAAGTGAAGAAGATTATGTGTTAATATCCACTCTTACAGTGACTGTGACTCATGGAAGTGACACTTGGCTTGTTGACAGTGATGCTGCTAAGCACATGTAGTTACAAGGATTCCCTCTCTAGTTTGATTCAAAAGAATTCACCTCAAAAAGTGAAGCTTGGAGATGATTATCTATATCATATTAAATGGGTAGGAGAAGCCTTTTACAAGTTGGATTCCTAAAAACCCATGAAGATGAAGGACGTGCTATATGTGTTTGGTTTGAAGAAGAACCTCCTATCCATTTCAGCATTGGATAAGAAGGGATTCAAAGTTGCTTTCGTTGATGGATAATTTTTAATGTGTCCAAAGAAAATACCATTGATGATGCAATCATGGTTAGTGTTGAAGAAGGGTGACTATACAAATTGAAGGGGCATTCATATTCATCACTAGTACACAGTACCATGAATCCAAGTGAGTTATGGCATAGAAGACTTACTCATTTGTATTACAAAGCATTATCGATCGTGACCAAGACGGACACAGGTCTTCAAAATTAGACGATGGAGTAGATTACACTTCCAAAGACTCCAATGATTTATGTAAGGAGGCAGAGATCAAGAGGGATTCAACCTAATAATCAAAGATAAGTATCTTATACTTTTCATTTACCTGATTTAAATTATTGATTCGTTGAAAAATAACATAATTATTTAGACTAGTGTTGGTTAACCCTTGTGGACATTTCTGTCATATCTTGCATAATAAATTTTAGAAGAGAGTTTACATCAGAAGATTTCAAAGCCTTTTGTACAGAAGTTGGGATTAAGAGGGAGCTCACTACTCCCTGCAATCCACAACAAAATGGTGTAGCATAAATAAAGAACCAAACAATAATGGAAGTAGTGAATGCCATGATTCATGATCAAGACTTACTGATGCACCTATGGGTAGAAGCAATCAAGACTGCTATATATGTACAAAATAAAATCTCTGATAGTGCATTTGGGAACAGGAGACTAGAAGAGATGTTTACAGGATAAAATCCAGAGGTCATCCACCTGAAGATATTGTTGTGTCCAATATATGTGCATGTTATGAAAGTGAAAATATCGAAGATGGACCCTTTCGACAAGAAGGGGATATTTGTTGGATATAGTGAGACATCGAAGACATATTAGTGTCTATATCCCTAGTTACAGCCAGATTGAGATCGACAGAGATGTTACCCTCAATGAAGATGCAACATTTAGCAGATCTAGGTAGACTCATTTGGATGATGTCCATGATGAAGAGACTGTAGCTCCTAGAGTTGCAGAGACAGGCGCAGATGATGATGCTCCAGAAGAGCATGTTCTAGAGTACCATGATATGGCAGAACCACAGAGACCCGCAGATCCACCTTGAGAGATGATTACTCATAATAGAATACTAGCTAGGCTCAAGAAATTATTCAAGATGTAGAGAAGTATGGGGAACCAGATGGATCCTCTAGAGAAAGCAGGAGATGATAACCATATTCTAGTTATGTAGCATGGTTATGTGACATAATTGATGCGGAATCAACCAATAAGAAAGTATGGAAGGATGCCATGATCAAGGAATATCATTCTATTATGAAAAATGATGTTTGGGATGTGGTTTTGCGACCAGAAGGGAAGTCAGTGGTGACTTCCAAATGGATCTACAAGACAAAGCATACAATAAATTGCAGTGTTGATAAATACAAGGCAAGGTTTGTCACACGTGGTTTCTCCCAAAAGAAGGTATATATTATGAGTAGACATTTTCTCCTATGGCTAGATACACTTCGATTAGAGCTATACTTGCGATAACTGCAAAGATGAAATGGAAGGTGCACTAGATGAACATGAAGACAACTTTCTTGAATGGTGTAATAGAGGAAGAAGTGTATGTGGAACAACCACAAGGATTCGAGACACATGACAGACATAAACGTGTGTGGAAGTTGAAAAAAGGTATTGTATGGGTTTAAGCAAGCACCCAAAGCATGGTATGGTAGAACTGACAGTTTTCTAATGAGCCTGGGATTTACAAAGAGTAAAACATATCCCAACCTTTACTACAAGGTTGTGCATGATGGACCAATGATATTAATGTTATACGTATATGTCATGTTGCTAACATGAGTCGAGAAGATCATTAATAAATGTAAGGAGAAGATTGCTACATAATTTGAGTTGAAATTCCTAGGTATGATGCATTATTTCTTGGGTCTATAAGTATGGCAGAGACCAAGTGAGATTTTCCTTAATCAAGGAAAATATGTTATAGATATCCTAAAGAGATTTTGGATTATGGAGGGTAAGGCCATGCCTTTACTGATGGTGACAAACCTGAAGTTAATAAGTGATCCTTCACCAGAGATAGTGCATGCCACCAGGTATATGTTTAATTCAGCAAAGCTTAGGATCCTCAGCCTGAATGAATTCACTATGAAAGAAGGTTGAAGGAGAAAGAAGCAATTCAATGTACATTGATCAAACATTCATGGTGAAATTGGTTAGCATAAAATTACATCCATTATCATTAATATCTGTGTAATACAATGATGATACAATAGGGAGAATTTGAATCCACTAGGTATGATTCAAATTCACCAACTTTGATTGACTCCAGTGCTAACTCAATGTGGGAAAATCACCACTAGGAGCTCATTATCTCAAATCAGGACAACTAAATCAGTTCTTAGTCAGTTAAATGAACAAGGTAGGTAGGAAAAGGTTCCTAACCTCCTTAAATCAGGCAAACGGGGCACTAAACTAACTGGAGATGAACTAATTGGTTCCCATCGGAGGATAAATCAACACAAACTAGGGTGAACTAATGGTCGGACTCCCATGACTCGGTGTGGGTTCCTAAATTATAGGTATTGGCCTATGGAGATCCTAAACTCATACAAATTGGGGCATTAAGTGGTAGGTGGGCCCCAGATGAGTTCTCCATCGCACTAGTGAGGTGGCAACATACTCCTAAGCTAGGAAAAAACATTTAGACTATTGTGGTCAATGGAGGATTATAATTAATCCTAACACCCCCCTTAATCCTAACTTGGACAACTTGGGTCCTGGAAACTAAGACCAAAGTTCACCCATACAATCTAATGCAAAAAAGTAATTGTTCAATAAACCGAGAAAACGGGGAAAACCTCATGGGAACACCCCCCCATCAAAATGAACGGTGGAACAAGGATCAATATTTTACATCAATAGATTTCCTCCTGAGTAAAAAACTTGTGAAATTTTTTTGCAATCTGCATCTCTGTGGAGTAGTATTGCAATGTGATGGTCCTTGTGTGCACTCGTTCCCTAGTATAGTCCTTGTGAACCTATCCACCTTCTTCTAATATGATTCCATATAGGAGAAGAAATGTTGATGCTATTACATCCAATCTTGCATCTTTCGAACCTCGTTGACGGTATGGAAGAATTGAACTTGGGATGTCATGCCAAGGGGCCTTGATTAAGTCCATACAATGGATTCCTTAACTTGAATGTCAATAGAGAATCATCATTGTACTCCTTAGTCTTTTCCATGTAGATTTCTTCTTCCAATTTACCATGTCGAAAGTTACTTTTGTCTCTTCTTTATGGAGGAAGAGAGACACGATTTAATGTCCCATTTTTCTTCAATTCCTCGTATTCCTTAACCATGGTTGCCTATCTTGGTGAATCATGGTAAGCCACTCTACAGATTTGTTGATTAGACCTCACCATCATGTAGCATTTATCTAGGTGTTTGTAGCACCTCTTTGGGAGAAGTGAATTTGCATGACATAGCGTAAGGCTCTCATTTTGTAACTGAGATTTTGTTCTTCTCATGTCAGATGATTCTCCAGCCATGTTCCCAACAACCTCAATCACCTTTTGAGCCCATTTAGGACTAGGATTGGGAGTAGGAACTAGATCTAGATCTGGATCTAATTGAAATTCATCTTCAATTCCAAAAACTAATTCAACTTGGTTCTCTACTTCGGATTCTGGATCTAAAACATTAATGGAAAGACCATCATATGCAAAAGGTTTAGGTAGAATGAATCTACCTCCCCTTTCAAATGACAATTAAGATTGCACTGGATTCGAGTATGGAAGAAAGTGTGAGAATTCATATGCCTCGGAGGCATGATTTGCAACACCTTTCGCTATCAGCTTCCCAATTGAGATATCTGATATCTCCACTGAGTCAAGATCAAATACAAATCGCTTTGTTGAGCATGTATGAGTCATCTGATATACAGACAACAAATTTGTTGCTAAGGAGGGCATATATAAGACATTTTTAAACAGTCTATGCTCTAATTTTATTGTACCCTTCCCTTCAGCTTGGATTTGAGTGTCATCTCCCATGTGAATACTTGGACGATTAGTAAGATTTAATTAAGAGAATGATTCTTTGGATGCAACCATGTGATTGAAGGCTCCTAAATCAATGAGGAAGGCATGCAATTTTGAAAATCCAGCTTTTAGTGCATGGCATCTCTCATGATATTCAGTCTTGTCTCTAGAATCAACCTTCCTTGTGCCTTTAGGGAGGGAAATATTGTGTTGTTCAAGGACTATTGACATCTGATCTATGGTATTCTTCATACAACCTTTCTCTGTATGGTTTCCTTTCCTACAGTAGAATCACTTTCCCTTGTCAAACCTTTGATGTTTGTCCTTCTTAGAGTTTCCCAAGGATTCATTTAATGGATCAAACTCTTCCTTAGGTTCAAATTCAACGTTCCTCTTATCCTTTCCTTTCTACTTCCTCCTTTCTTACGCATTCTTTGTCTCCCCAACGAAGGGAGCTTGATTTTTGGAGGCTCTAAGGGATCCCATCTGTATCAACTTATCTTGAGAGATTCTGTGAAGAAATCAAGTGGTGGCATTTTCCAATTTGGAGTTACCAGACTCCCAGAGGGAAAGGTAGATACAAACACTGAGAATTCTGGGCCAAGTTTGCTCAGAATTGAGAGCACCAATTGCTGATCCTTCTTGTCAATCCCACATTGCTTGCACTACATGACCAAGGATTTGAACTTGGTGAAGAATTTTTGAATGGTTACGAAGTTGCTAGGTTGAAGAGCCACCGGTTCATTTTCCAGAATATGGCCTCTCGACTCATCTTGATTTCCAAAATGTGATTCGAGCTTCTACCACACTTCTTTTGGAGTTTTTAATCCATCCAGATTGAATAGTAACTCCATGGAGATATGAATGAACATGAAACCAAATGCTTCATCCAGTTCATTCAAATACTTCAACTTCTCAAGGGATGGTTGGGTTCGACCTCCTTTCCCATGGTAACCCTATACAAACCTTTGTTGTGTGACACTATCTACATATCATCCCTCCAATCAAGATAGTTGAAGGGTGTGAGAAACCTGGGTGTTAAGGTTGTTGAATTCTCCATCTTGCAGCTTCAAGGAGCAACACAAATGTTTTAAATTATTCAATTTACCTGCAAAAACACTTCAATTCAAAGGCAAACCAATTCAATCACTCTCTACTTTGACATGTGCACATTCTCTGGGTGCATCACACCTGGATAGAATTCTCTGGACAAAATCCGGACAGAGAAAGGAAAAGATACTAGGAATTATGTGGAACCCAGTTGATTTTGGTGCATCAATGGAAGTTTTTGAGGATTGAAATTGGCTTGATTCCCCGCTCTTATACCATTTTTAATTTAGCAAAGCTTAGGATCCTCAGGCCCGAATGAATTCACTCCGAAATAATGTTGAAGGAGAAAGAATCAATTCAATGTACATTGATCAAACATTCATGGTGAAATTGAACAACCAAGAGACAAAATTGGTCAGCATAACATTGCATCCATTATCGTTAATCTTTGTGTAAACTATTGAGTTCTTTATCAATGTTTTTTAATATCATAGGGAAATATATCCAGGAATTGGTTGAATATTCTTGGGTGCATGGTTATGTTTATGGGGCCTTGAATTACACCTTCCTATTGGAGTATCGGTACAACCGCATGGTATAACCACCGCACCTTTGGAATATAAAAATGTGGACTAACCGCCACTCCTAATGATAGGGCCTTGTGCTTATTTTCATATGTTCATTAACATATGAAGGTTTTGATGTAATGACAAACTTTATAAGGTATCAGAGCCAGGTTTCAGGTTCAATTCCCCCGAGCTACGCTGGAGGGGGGTGTTGGAGTATCGGTACAACCGCCACACCTCTGGAAATATAAAAAAAGTGGACTAACTGCCACTCTTGATGATAGGGAACTGTGCTTGGTTTCAAATGTTTATCAACATCTTGAGGTTTTGGTGTAACAACAAACCTTACATAACTTATTTGTTGGAGTATCGATACAACTGCATGGTATAACGGTCGTACCTCTTGGAATATAAAAAAATTGGAATAACCGCCACTCTTGATTATAGGGCCTTGTGCTTGGTTTCAAATGTTTATCAACATCTGCAAGTTTTGGTGTGAGGACAAATCTTACATGGTATCAGATTTGAGGTCTCAAGTTCAATTCCCCTAAGCTACGCCCGAGGAGAGGTGTTGGAGTATCAGTACAACCGCGTGGTATAACCGTCGTACCTCTGGGAATATAAAAATGTGGACTAACTTCCACTCTTGATGATAAGGCCTTGTGCTTGGTTTCATATGTTCATCAACATATGTAGGTTTTGGTGTAATGACGAACCTTATACTTCCTCCAATTAATTCCCAAAGGTGAAAACCCTGTGTCCTTCAATGATTATAAACCAATTTATCTATGTAACCTGGTGTACCAAATTATTACTAAGACTATATCCAATATAATGAAACCTTTGTTGGAAGATAGATTATCATATGAACAATTTGGGTTTCCATCTAAAAGACAAATTATGGACAATATTGGAGTGGCCTGGGAATGTATGCATTCTGTGAAGTCTAAAAACATGGATGCTTTGATTCTCAAAATGGATATAACAAAGGCATATGACAAGGTTAATTGGGGTTTCTTAAGATTTATTCTTCTTGAAATTGGTATGGCTTTTGATGTCATCGATTGGATCATGGCTTATGTCACATCAACTAATTTTGTCATTCTAATCAAAGGTTCCTCTTCAAATTTATTCAAGATCTCTAGAGGACTTAGGCAAGGTCTTTTTCTTTCACCTCTTCTTTTCCTTCTGGTTATTGAGGGTTTAAGTAGATTTATATCAGCTGCAAAAAGGGAGGGAAATTGTGGGTATTAAAATTGGTTCTTCTCATTTCATTACTCATATTTTCTTTGTTGATTATGTGATTTTATTTGGAAATGGGACTATTGAGTATTGGTATAATTTTCATAAGATCATTTCCTTGTTTTGTAAAGCCACTGGAATAGAGTTCACTCCTAATATATCCTTCTTTTGAGGACTGACCTGCAAAGGAGGAAAATTTTGAACAAATTATATCTCTATTTCCTTAAAATTGTAATCCCTTGGAAAATGGGTTCAAGTATTTGGGGTTCAACATCAAGACCAGTAACTACCAAAAATCATATTAGATGTGGCTAATCCAATTTTTTTTTAAAAGAATCGAGAATTTGTGTTATAGGAGTTTATCCTTGGGAGGCATAGTTCCCCTACTAAAGTCTGTTCTTGTACGAATTCTTGTGTATTGTATGTATTTAGTAAGGATTCCTTTTTCAATTATTCAACTGCTAAGACAAAAAATGATTAATTTTTGCAGTCGGGATCAACTAACAAGAACAAAATTCACTTGGAAAATTGGAAAAAATCTCACTCCCAAAAAATCAAGGAGGTGGTGTTATATTTTTACAGTTTATTCAATATGATCTAGGATCTTGTCTGAGAGAATAACATGCACAACAATAATCACAAGAGACGAGAGACACAAATATTTTCCTCGGGTAACCCATAAAGGACAAAACCCCACAACTTCCTCGGAGATAGAATGAGCACCAATAGCAAAAAGTAAAACCCAAAATATGGATATGTCCTTCAACAAATTTTCTCTCTCACTTCTGCGAACTTGTCCTCTCTCTTACTCATATGAGCTTGATGAGTGAGTGAGTGTGCAAAATAGAGAGTCACTCTCTCTATTTATACTTTATCCTGACTTGAATTTTTCCCTCAACGGGACCGACTTCTATAGGAGAGTCTAATAACCCTAATAAAACCTAACTTTGGGGTCTAATTCCCTAACATACAATGGAGGATTAACCTCAATGAATTTACATGACTTAAATACAATAATGACTCTCTCGATCGGGGGAATAAACATCTCTGTTAGGGTACAATAGAATACAATATGAAATATACAAGTGAACATCTTCTGAAGTTACAATTACATTAACACTCCCTCTTAACTAGAAAGGTATTCTCTTGACACAAACATCAATACATATAGGCACAAGTCTTCAACGCTGGATCATCATCGTCACTGTTGCTAATGTCCTCATCATCTTGATCAAATGGTGCTATCTCTCGAATCTACTCATCATAGGAAGTTCTACAGAGCCAACCTTTTTTCATGTTGGATGTAGGCCTAGCCTCCATGTAGGTATTCAAATCATCAAGTAGGTATAACTCAAGATTTATTTCCTTGCAAATCCTGAAGGATCTCCCAGGATTGATTATATGCCTCTACAAAACCTAAAAGAGCATTTGAGGACTGATTATATGCCTATGCAAAACTTGAAGGATGTCCCAGGACTAATTATATGCTTCTGTAAAACCTGAAGGAGCATCCTAGGATTGATTATATGCCTCTACAAAACCTGAAGGATCTCCCAGAACTAATTATATGCCTCTGCAAAACCTGAAGGAGCATCCCGGGACTGATTATATGCCTTTGCAAAACCTGAAGGAGCATCCCGAGACTGAATATATGCCTCTACAAAATATGAATCCCTATTATCACCTTATCATATTCAAATCACCTTATCGTCACTCAGAGCACATCTCAGATCCACACATCTCAACCAGAACCCTTACATTTGCACCATGGGAGGACACACCTACCACCATGTGAGAATGGCTCTTGTGCATCTGCATCTTCCGGATGCATCACCTCTCCTTGGGAGGAACCTCGATTTGAATCACACCAAGCTTTTCTCTGAAGTATTTAAACTTCACTCTGGCTAGTGGCTTGGTCAACACATCAATTGTCTATTCGTCCGTCGCAAAATACTGGAGCTTCACTACTCCTTTCTGCACCATATCCCTGATATAGTGGTACTTTATCTCAATATGTTTTGACTTGTCATGGAACACTAGGTTCTTAGACAACTTCACACTACTCTAGTTGTCACAGAAGATATAAGTTGCCTCTAACTGGACATCAAATAAATCAAACAATAGATTCCTAATCCATACTGCTTCACAATTGGTTGAACAAGCTGCCACATATTCTGCTTCGACTATACTCAATGCCACACATCACTGCTTCCTCCTAAACCAAGAGATCACACTTGATACCATACTGAAGCAACAACCTGAAGTTCTCTTCCTATCTAAGGCACTTCCAACCCAGTACAAATCGACATAACTCTGTAGGTTAACCTTTTGATTTGTGTCATATTTGAGCCCATTATCAATTGTACCCTTTAGGTACCTCAATATATGCTTTGCAGCAACCATGTGAACTTGTCTTGGATCCATCAGGAACTGGCTCAAAGTGTTCACAACAAAGCATATGTCTAGTCTTGTGTTCGTCAGGTACATCAATGACCCAACCATCTGAGGATATATCATGGCATCAACTGACTCTGATGAAACACCACAAAGTAGCTTCAAGTTCGATGCCTTGGGCGTGGCTATTGCCTTGCAGTCCATCATCCCAAACCTCTTCAGGATCTATATTGTATACTTCCCTTGACCAATGAAGACTCCATCTGTACTCGTCCACACATCCATACCTAAAAAATAATGCATCATGCCCAAGTCCTTCATTTTGAACTCGGCATCAAGCTTCCTATTTGTATCTACAATCAACCCATCCTCACCTGTCACAAACAAGTCATCTAAATATAGTAGGAGTATTACTGGGTTCCCTTTCTCAACCTTGTAGTAAAGGTTGGAGTCTGCTTTACTCTTGGTAAAGCCCAAACTAGTCAAGAAGTTTTCCATCCTATCATACCATGTATTGGGAGCCTACTTCAATCCATACAAAGCTTTCTTCAATTTGTCCAACATGAGTCTGTCTGTCATGTGTCTCAAATCTGAGTGGATGCTCCACATACACTTCCTCTTCCACTACACCATTCTAGAATGATGTCTTGACATACATCTGGTGTATCTTCCATTTCGTTATTGCAGCCAGAGCAAGTATAGTTTTAATGGAAGTGTATATGGCTACATATGCAAAAGTCTCTTCATAATCTATCCCTTCCTTCTGGGAGAAGCCACATACCACAAATCTTGCTTTATGTTTCTCTATGTTGCCATTTGCAACATGCTTGATCTTGTATATCCACTTGGAAGTCACAATAGACTTCCATTTTGGTCTCAAGACCACATCCCATACAACATTATTCATGATCAACTGGTATTCCTCGATTATGGCATCCTTCCATTCTTTGTTTTTTGTCGCTTCTTCATAGTTGGAAGGTTCCTTGTTAATGATGTCGCACAACAGGGCTACATAGTCGAGTATGGCCTAGGCCTCTTTATTTCTCTGTGCACTCCTCTTGGACCGCCATATCCCTCTACATATAGAATTGCCTCCCATACTCATGATGGTTTCCTCTTGTGATAATTCTTCTCACGGGGTGGATCTATAGGTTCCCGAGGTTCTTCCATTTCTTGATCTTCTTTTGGAGTTACTTCATTAATTGTTGTATCTCGAATCCTGGGTACTTCTGGTTCTTCAATGTCTACAATAGGTAATTTTCATATTTGCTTCCCCAATTTAGCGTTTGGAATAGTCCCATTTATACTAGTCCAGGCTAGAAGTCGTGGTAGGTGCGTCGACTAACCTGGTTCTGCTAGGCGCATCTCTGAACACCCTAGGGAAAGAACTAACCGAGATGCTTTCTACCTCATGTTAGGATTATTAATCCTCCCTTGTCCAAATTTGGTCATATGTCTAAATCGGGAGTCATGTCTAAATCGGGAGTCCATCCAGTCTATTTATAGTCATTAGCACCATTGGTTAAACTTAACCTAATTGGGGCACATGTTTCAGTTACCAAAGTGTGGGGAACACTAATTGAGGCTCACTGCCACTTATTGCACTTGATTGCATAAGTTTAGGAGTCTCCTAGATCAATCCCTACAATTTAGGAAGCAACTGGGAGTGCCGAAACCAACCAAGGTCAGTTAACTTCAGTTGATGACTAGTTAAGCCAAGTTAGGAATCAGTTACATTCAGTTCTAGCTCTCTACACTCAATTAAATAATGGTTTAATTAATTGCACACATGTGGGACGTTTTTCTCACCTACCACAGTCAGTTAACCATTATTTAATACTAAATGTAACAGTTGGATGTGTTTTAGAACTCCGGTTATGATATAGACAAGGACAGTTAACTACTGAGCCCTTAACTTCAGTTGATGACTAGTTAAGCCAAGTTAGGAATCAGTTACATTCAGTTCTAGCTCTCTACACTCAATTAAATAATGGTTTAATTAATTGCACACATGTGGGACGTTTTTCTCACCTACCACAGTCAGGTAACCATTATTTAATACTAAATGTAACAGTTGGATGTGTTTTAGAACTCCGGTTATGATATAGACAAGGACAGTTAACTACTGAGCCCTTAACTTCAGTTGATGACTAGTTAAGCCAAGTTAGGAATCAGTTACATTCAGTTCTAGCTCTCTACACTCAATTAAATAATGGTTTAATTAATTGCACACATGTGGGACGTTTTTCTCACCTACCACAGTCAGGTAACCATTATTTAATACTAAATGTAACAGTTGGATGTGTTTTAGAACTCCGGTTATGATATAGACAAGGACAGTTAACTACTGAGCCCTTAACTTCAGTTGATGACTAGTTAAGCCAAGTTAGGAATCAGTTACATTCAGTTCTAGCTCTCTACACTCAATTAAATAATGGTTTAATTAATTGCACACATGTGGGACGTTTTTCTCACCTACCACAGTCAGGTAACCATTATTTAATACTAAATGTAACAGTTGGATGTGTTTTAGAACTCCGGTTATGATATAGACAAGGACAGTTAACTACTGAGCCCTTAACTTCAGTTGATGACTAGTTAAGCCAAGTTAGGAATCAGTTACATTCAGTTCTAGCTCTCTACACTCAATTAAATAATGGTTTAATTAATTGCACACATGTGGGACGTTTTTCTCACCTACCACAGTCAGGTAACCATTATTTAATACTAAATGTAACAGTTGGATGTGTTTTAGAACTCCGGTTATGATATAGACAAGGACAGTTAACTACTGAGCCCTTAACTTCAGTTGATGACTAGTTAAGCCAAGTTAGGAATCAGTTACATTCAGTTCTAGCTCTCTACACTCAATTAAATAATGGTTTAATTAATTGCACACATGTGGGACGTTTTTCTCACCTACCACAGTCAGGTAACCATTATTTAATACTAAATGTAACAGTTGGATGTGTTTTAGAACTCCGGTTATGATATAGACAAGGACAGTTAACTACTGAGCCCTTAACTTCAGTTGATGACTAGTTAAGCCAAGTTAGGAATCAGTTACATTCAGTTCTAGCTCTCTACACTCAATTAAATAATGGTTTAATTAATTGCACACATGTGGGACGTTTTTCTCACCTACCACAGTCAGGTAACCATTATTTAATACTAAATGTAACAGTTGGATGTGTTTTAGAACTCCGGTTATGATATAGACAAGGACAGTTAACTACTGAGCCCTTAACTTCAGTTGATGACTAGTTAAGCCAAGTTAGGAATCAGTTACATTCAGTTCTAGCTCTCTACACTCAATTAAATAATGGTTTAATTAATTGCACACATGTGGGACGTTTTTCTCACCTACCACAGTCAGGTAACCATTATTTAATACTAAATGTAACAGTTGGATGTGTTTTAGAACTCCGGTTATGATATAGACAAGGACAGTTAACTACTGAGCCCTTAACTTCAGTTGATGACTAGTTAAGCCAAGTTAGGAATCAGTTACATTCAGTTCTAGCTCTCTACACTCAATTAAATAATGGTTTAATTAATTGCACACATGTGGGACGTTTTTCTCACCTACCACAGTCAGGTAACCATTATTTAATACTAAATGTAACAGTTGGATGTGTTTTAGAACTCCGGTTATGATATAGACAAGGACAGTTAACTACTGAGCCCTTAACTTCAGTTGATGACTAGTTAAGCCAAGTTAGGAATCAGTTACATTCAGTTCTAGCTCTCTACACTCAATTAAATAATGGTTTAATTAATTGCACACATGTGGGACGTTTTTCTCACCTACCACAGTCAGGTAACCATTATTTAATACTAAATGTAACAGTTGGTTGTGTTTTAGAACTCCAATTGTGATTTAGATAAGTCTTGGTTACCTACAGTCAAGAAGAGACATCAATTCGAACTTCCTCATGTGGATTCGAATTGCTTGTGGCTATTAAAGCCATTTTACATCATTGTAATTATTATCTGGATTACTTTTTTTGATTAATGAAAGCATTCACAGCTGCAAGCCTTTTGCACTGTTTCATTCTTCAATGGCTGAGTAAATTGTGAGATCTTCTTTGTGACTTGTGTGTTTGTCTATAGATCTATATGCTCAAATTTACACCTCATACCCTAGAGGCAACTTACTTTTCTATATTTGTTGTATGCTGAGTCTTCGTCAAATGGCACCTCCCTATTGATATCGATATTCTTGTACCCTGGAAATTATATTTTGTACGCCTTTGAGGTTTCACTATATCCCACAAATATGCCCTTCTTTCCTGAAGGGTTTAACTTCATTCTTTTGTCCTTTGGAATGTGTATGTATACTGGGGAACCAAATATCCTGAGATGGTTGACTTCTAGTTTCTTGCCGGAGAAAGTTTATTATGGTGTCTTGTTGTCTAGTACTCTATGTGGAGGACGATTTTGTACATACACAGTTGTTCTTGCAGCTTCTGCCCATAGATGCATGGGAAGATCCTGATCATGAAGAATTGCTCTTGTTTCTTCCATAATCGTTATATTCTCCCTTTCTGCAACTCCATTTTGTTGTGGGTTGTATGGAGTGTTTAACTCCCTCTTAATCCCTGAATCTCTCCATAACTCCTTGAATTCTTCTGATGTAATTTCTCCGCCATTGTCTGATTGAAAGGTCTTGATTTTCTTTTCTGTGTGATTCTCTATCAGGGCTTTGAATAACTTAAATTTGTCAAATACTTCATCTTTTCTCTTCAAGAAATATATCTAGGTATTCCTAGAAAAATCATCAATGAAAGAAGCATAATATACATACCCACTCAATGAACTGGATGACATTGGACCACATACATCAGAGTGGATGACTTCCAAGATTCCTTTTGCTTTGCTCTCGCTACTTGGAAATGTCTTCTTTATGTTCTTTCCCTTCGCACATCCTTTGTAGATGCCTTCATGCTTTGTCTGGATTTCAGGAAGACCATTAACTTCTTTGCTTGTAAGTGATAGTGCTCTATGGTGCACATGTGCAAGCCTTTTATTCCATAATTCACTTGGCTTCATGGAGTCATGGATCAAGGATTGTTCAGTTTGGTGCTTCAGTTTGTATAAACCTCCTTCTTGCTCTCCAATCACTACTGCATCATCTATGGTCTTTCCTTTTTTCCACATAAGAAGTTGGCCATCAATAAATGCAACCCTCATACCTTTTGCATCCAATGGAGATATGGAGAGAAGATTCTTCTTGAGTACTGGTACATATAGAACATCCTTCATCATTAAATATTTTCTAGAGTTTAGCTTGTAAGAGGCTTCACCACTTCCTTTTATACTGTATTGGTAGTCATCCCTAAGTTTCACTTTGTGAGTTGACTCATGTTTAGATAGATTCACAAAGGATTCCTTAAATCCTTTCATATGCTTGGAAGCCCCACTGTCTACAAGCCAATCATTGCTCCCATGTGAAATAGTACCTGTGAGAGCTGAAATCAAAACATATTCATCATTGCTTAAAGAATTGTCATTGTCTCCTCTGGTTCTCTTCCTGGGAGGTTCATCATCCTTTGCAGTGTGAGCATGATCTCTTTTCTTTTTGTTCTTGGGACAATCTTTGGAAAAATGTCCCTTCTCATCACAAGTATAGCATCTGATATTAAATAGATCTCTCCTGGGTCTTCTAAGATTATCCTTCTGATTCTAGCGGTGATTTTTTTCTTTCTTGTGATGTGAGTTCTCCCTTTTGTTATTCTTGGTGTGTGCTGTGAGAGCTTGATCTTCATTTCCCATTTTTTTCTTCTCGAGCTATGATTCAAGCTTCTTCTTATGAGCATCCATCCCACAAACTACTGAAAGTGATTACCTTTCTTCTACCACAAATTACTTTAATAAAGGAGTCCCATGACCTAGGGAGACCATTCAAGGTGGTAATCACAACTTCTCCATTCTCTATGTCTTCTCCCACAGCTTCAATTTGTTCCTTGATTTGAGAGACCCTTCTAAAGTATGAATGTATGGTCTCTGCATTCTGGATCTTCACATTCTTCAATTGATTTCGCAAGGTCATCTTGCGATTTATATTCTTTCCTTCAAATAGATTGGTCAAGGAATCAAACATCTCTTTAGGAGTCTTTAAGGAAGACACATGTGGTATAAGGTGATCCTTGATGGAATCAACAATAATCCTCTTGGCCTTGACCAAGTTCTTCTTGTGTAAGGCTTTAGCCTCATATCCCTCTGGAACTGGAACTTATTCATTTATGTCGGTGTCTAGTTCATTCTCTTCAAGTAGTGAAATCATGTACTTCCATGCTCATAAGTGAGTCATCTCTTTCATGTGTATCCTCAAGATTGGTGTGGCGAGACATATTTAATGAGAACCTCAAATGGAAATATAAAATATTTAGATCTTACCACTTGATATTCCTGAACTGGATCTGGAGCTAGTCTTTTGCAGTTATGGTTTTCTGGTCTAGAGTCAAATTAGGGTTTGATTTTCCTGGAGTTTTATCCAACCAAAAAAATTGATCTTGGTCTCAAAATTTCGATTTTGAGGAGGAGAACAATCCTATGCTGATTGAAATCCAAAATTTCACTTATGTGAAAAGTCATAATTTTCCGCAGCATTGATAGGCCAAAAAATAAAAAATGCCCAGAATCAGATTCTGCTTCGACAAGAAGATGCACCCTCCTAAGGTGAGTTATCCTAGACTCCTTTCCTTGATGATCTGTGGAGAGAAACCCAAAAATCAAAAAGCCCTAGATTCTGCAACTACACTATGCCTTCTTCTCATTTTGGCTCTGATACCATGTTAATTTTTACAGTTTGTTCAATATGATCTAGTATCTTATTTGAGAGAATAACAAGCACAACAATAATCACAAGAGACGAGAGACACAAAGATTTTCCTCGGTGAAACCATAAAGGATAAAACCCCGCAACTTCCTCAGAGATAAAATGAGCAACAATAGAAAAAAGTAAAATCCAAAATATGGAGATGTCCTTCAGTAGCTTCTCTCTCTCACTTGTGTGAACTTGTCCTCTCTCTTACTCATGCGAGCTTGATGAGTGAGTGAGTGTGTAAAATAGAGAGTCACTCTCTCTATTTAAACTTTATCCTGACTTGACTTTTTCCCTCAATAGGGTAGACTTCTCTAGAAGAGTCTAATAACCCTAATACAACTTAACTCTCGGGTCTAATTCCCCGACATACAATGAAGGATTAACCTCAATGACTTTACATGACTTAAATCAATAATGAATCTCCCAATTGGAGGAATAAACATCTCCATTAGGGTACAATAGAATACAATATGAAATATACAAGTGAATATCTTCTGAAGTTACAATTACATTAACAGGCGGGGTATACAAAATATTCACTAGTTTAATCTTGATTTAACTTCAAAAAGTTTATGGATAGGTTTGTTTGGTTTGGGTATATGGAGATCAGTTCTTAAGGACAAATATCTCAAAAACATGTTAGCGTTTAAATGGATATGAAAATCCAAATAAAATTGTGTAGGGGTTTCTAGTATCTAGAATGGGTTCATTAAGACTTCCAAGTATTGGGAAATGGTTGGCTTGGAAAGTAGGAAATGGTAGACATTTTTTTGTGGGTGTTGATCCTTATATTGGAGGTGACAATTCTTACAAGCTTCTAGTTTTATCACTAATTATCTAGCAATTTTGGTTTTAATACTATGGATCAAATTAAAAGTCTTGGTTGGTTACGGAGTTGTGATTCTTATGAGTTTCTTCCCGAGGATATTCACCTATATGGTTTTGGAGTTTATGTATGGTCAAGGTTCATTAAGGTGCTTAACATTGTAGGTACTATATTAAATGGGAATGAAGATACTTTGTATTGGGGTTGGAACAAAGCCATTGGTGAGGTCATAAAAAATGATGCTTGTAATGTTATTTCTCATTAGGAACACTCTTCAAAAAGTAAGTTGTGGTATAGTAGACTATGGAAGTGGAATTTTTTGATGAAGCTCAAATGTTTTGGTTTGTTTTGTTTATAAATTGGCATTCTAACATAGGACAATTTAATGAGGAGGGGGTGGTCCGATTCAAATCCTTGTATCTTATTCAAGGATGAAAGCGAAATTGTTGAACATTTGTTTGTTCAATGTTGTTTTGGTAAACATGTTTTGTCCAAATTATTAGATGATCTTCAATTATGCTATGTTTGGGGTTGGATGAAAATTTTAAAAATTGGGTGAATAGGAACCATAAACATGTTGATATTCCAATTTTTATTTGTAGGGGAATTCGATGAGCTAGGAATGTTGTCTTATTTGATAATAAGATATGTTACCAACTAAGTTGCACTAAGTTGGATTTATAAATGAGCCGCCAAAGATGAACAATCACTTGTTCAAATTTACAGTTCGAAAGTCCTTGCAGGCCTTCCTAGGCCATTTTTTTTTAAATTTTAACATGTTCATACCCCATGGGGAGTTGTAATAAAATGAATTAGCATGATGAATTTATGTAAAAGGTTTGGCTTCTTAGGACTTATTTATTAGTGCATTATTCTAGGGTGTTTTTTCCTTGTTAATTATTTATTGTTTTTAAGCGATAAATAATTTTCGAGATTTTCACCCAAACCACCAAAGCTGAAATAATTGTCTTAATAATTAAGCCTTAGGAGGTTATTAAAACATATGTTTCGATGTATCTTACCATGCTAATCATTATTTTGAGTCATTATGAACATGTTCTAAGTCCCCCATAGGTTTTTTTTAATTTATGGAAAAAACTATTTTTCCCGTTTTTACAAGCTTATTTTTAATAAGTTAATTGTAAAAATGTAAGAAGTCATAAAAGTGTCACTAGGATGTTGTTTTTGCCATGGGTGTGCTCATTTTCTAACTTAGAGCACCCACTTAACCCCTAGACCGACTTTCCTAAGTTTTTGAGTAACTATTTAACCCAAAATTAATAATTACTCGAAAAACCCCAAAAAATAAAATATTGAAAAATTGGGCAATTAAAAAAAAAAGGGTAACTGCCAAAAATGAATTTTGTGACTTGGTAAATCATTTTGGCAAGTACCCGGGCAAGGGGGACAAGGAAGATGCTGCAATTTCATAGAATTTTAAGAGTTTGGAACTTTCCTCTTCAAAGAGGGCGCAAGTCTCCAAGTGGGGGTGCAAGCTAGATGCAAAAGCTTTCATGCTTTGGAAAAAACTTAAGGTTTGGGCAAATGCTACCTCAGGAAAGTGATGTTACCATCCTAAAATCTTTGATCCAATCCATATCCACCTCACTTCCAACTCATTCAGAGCTAGCGCCTCCTTGAGGAAATGCACCCCCTCTAGTTTGCCAGATTTTCTATATAAGCAAGGATTCATTCCTCATTTAAGACAAATGATTTTGGATTTGTGTTCATTGGCAATATTAAGGTAATCTATAGATTTTCGCAAGCTTGTATGTGTTTGGGATTGTGAGCTTTTGAAGGGAATTGTGTTCTGATAAGATAAGAAGTAATACTCTTGTGATTACTTATTATTGTTTTCTATAGTAGAATGCTTATGATTTTATGATTATTCTTGTTTGAATTCATATTTTTATTGAGCATCTATTATTGGATAACACTGGCATTTAATCCCCATTTGCAAGTTTTTGTAGATCTTTTTACAGGTTGCTTAAGCTGGAGTTTTGGATGAGCGTGTTAGATCTACTTCTACTCTAGTAACTCTTAAAGAAAGGACTTCATCCCACTGACAACAGTTTGTGGATACTTTCTCACTTTTTTACTTCTATCATTCAAGCTTGGTGATACCCTTCCGTCACAAAAAAATTAAACTTTATTTACGGTTACGTTTCATAGTGCATAGTTGAATCTATTTACATAACAAAGAATATTTTATAACTCTGATTTATGTATGCACTTAAAAGGTTCAGATCTGATTATTAAAGTAACATTTTACAAGATCTAATCATCAACAAGTACTAGCTTAATATGTAGATTTTTTCTATCTTTAAAGTACTTGAACTTTTGGTCAATTTTTTTTTTATGTTTTAATATGATTATCTAGCATATTTGAACAAACATTGTTCTCTGTTTTGCAGCAGAAGTTAATCGAACAAAGAGGCACTTTGGCGAATTTTTGAAGATCTAAGTCAAACCGGAGATCCCTCTTCTCACATTTCTCTCATTGGCCATTTTTCTAAGGCGTTGTGTTGTAAACTTGTGTTTCCTATTCTAAAAAGGAGCACAAGTAGTTTCTTTTTCAAAATCATTGTAAAAAAGAGAAGCAATTGGGCATCCAAGTTCCCACACCCCACCCCCCAGGGGGGATTCACACTGTTTTCACTTTCTTTTTCTTTTTTTTTTTCAATTTATTTCAAGTTTCTTAAGTAAAATTAACCAATCTGGATGTGTTCTCAGTAATGAGAGTATCGACACTGTGATTTAAAAACTCACATTTATTTTTTTAAAAACTTAAAATTTACAAGACTTCATTCCCCGTATGCTCTTGTGACAACTGCAGCCCTTTGGATGGATCAATGGGACAATCAGAAAGGGATTGAAGTGACTAGTAATCAGTGGAACACTTCAATTAATCCCTACAAGTGAAAATCTGACACTTCTTTCGATTTTACCAGGTTGTGGGGAAATTATGCAAGCGAAGAGGGAAACCCTAGAAAGTGACCGTGGGGCACCGTTAGGCTACACCCTCGTTTGGTGTAGTGTTGAACACAACCCCACAACTCCATCTAGCCCACATGTCACTGTGAGAGCCACTCCTTGGTAAATCGAGACATATTCCTTGTACCCCCTGGGTATATCTGGAATACCATATCCCCATAATAATAAAGATGATTACCACATTCTTAGTAAAATTTACCAAGAATTTACCCACTCCCTAATTACTCATTTAATAATTCTAAAACTGACCAACCGAGACAACTGCAATACTTCTCGAGACTTCACTAGTACCCCTTTACACAAGCACTCCATTGGCACTGGTCTATCTGGCAATCTTATTTTTTTATGCTTAAGTAATCAATGTGTTATGTGGAATGTTATTTGATATGCTAGTCATTTAAATTATTTGCAGTTCATCTTAGTTTCAATGTTTTATTTCATCTCATCTCCTAGACTAGTTGTTCTATTTTTATAGATTAAACACCATACTTTATTTTACTAGGGACCACCCCCCTTGGCTTTGCTAGGAGAGAGCCTAGACGGAGGAGTCAAGATCAAGTGACAACACTTGACTCTTGCTTTCCCCCAAGGTCGCACCCAGTAGCTTGAATAATTCTGCCACGTGACCCGAGGTGCGAATTATGCGGCAACAAGATCCAACGTGTTTCTGCTACCTGCAAAAGAAATTATGTGTTTGTACTGAGAATGGTATAAAGAAGCTAAGCCTAAGAAGTAGAGATTTCTTATTCTTCCAAATTTGTTTCATGATTGGACATTTGTTTTTTTTTATGGTTCCTCTTCTCGTGGTAGATGTGGTTGTGGGATATTTATGAAATCAATCTCAAAGCATTCTTATAAAATTTAGATGGAGGGTGGAAATGAAACCAATGCTAGAGTAAAACTTATCGCTCTTTGGGGCTTATTGTATTTTTCTCTCAGAATTGGTATGTTGTCTTACATGTTTTTGGTGACTCCAAGGTGATTGTTAACTAGGGTGATGGTATCTCAATACTACAAGTGATCTCATTGGACCATTGGTGCCAAAGGGTCCATAACATGATCAGAAAATTCATTGTTCTATCTATTTAACATATGTATAGGGAGCTAAATAAGGTTTTAGACAACCTTTCTAAAAAGGCTATTTGTAACAACAATAAATGAAAGAATAATAGTAATAATAATAAATAATATAATTAATTAATTAATTAATTCTTAAAATAATTACATTTAGTAATTAATGAAAAGGCAATGCGTACCTACCCCTTCATCTCATGACGAGCCAATGTGTATACATACACCGTCACAAAGTTTTTTATAATCATTATTCATATTTTATTCAATACAAACATATATATTTGTTTACTTATATTTGG
Organism: Pseudotsuga menziesii; assembly: GCA_001517045.1. Taxonomy (NCBI): domain Eukaryota; kingdom Viridiplantae; phylum Streptophyta; class Pinopsida; order Pinales; family Pinaceae; genus Pseudotsuga; species Pseudotsuga menziesii. The sequence goes on along the minus strand of LPNX010625500.1, from coordinate 112,344 downwards.
TATATCAAAATATTGAGCATTCAAGTATATGTTTCTGCTTCATTGGTATTAGATCTTGCTTAGATCTCAGCACGCTTCCATCATGGTCTCATGGCATGAGGAAGTTTTCGCATTACTTGAGAAATCAAATAGAGAATATAATGAGCGTTTAGATCAAATGGAAAAGTTTGTTACAAAGGTTATCGATAGAATACTAGAAAGAAGCATAATTAGGGAGGCAGTTCACAATGAAGAAAGTGAAATAGAAGACTCATGCTCCAATCTTGACTTGAATTCTATAGAATCCAAAATCAAAGTTGAAGGTTCATGCTCTAAGTCTGAATTGAATTGGGAATGCAAAAAAGAAGAAGACGAAGATGACAAATCCAGTCTCCTAGAACAATAAATCGACTCTAAACAAAAGGACGTGAGCCACAGTATGTACAATTAGAAGATGAGAGAGGGTCCTACCTTATCAATTACGATTATCTAACTGGAATAAGCGATATCATCCAATATCTACCTGCTATAAGTTCAAATGCCATTAAACATTCTGGTACCATGATCAATGATACTATAAGCAATCGAATATGTCCAACTCTTCATAGTCATCTACGCTCTTCCATTCTTAATATCCCACATGATTTTGAGGATTTGCCTCCATCTTTTATATCATCACGAGATTCACAAAAGAATTTGTTGAAAAGGTTTTGCAAAGATCCAAACAAGGTTAGAAGACATATTAGTATAGCCATGACAACACTAATAATTCACGTCCCTGCAAAAGATTGGTGCAGTGGAGGAAATTTAAATCAGTTGAAGAAATTGGGTTCCCATAATGATTATTTTTCTGAGGTAAGAGAAAAGAAGGAATAGGACTGGAAGGTTCTGCGGAAAAATATCATTTTGATTCGTCCTTACTGCCATTACAGAGGAAAAATAAAGTCAAACCGATTTCAAAACATAGCGGCCTATAATGGTGTCCCATCGACACAACTTACAACCTTGTCTGTGAACTCACAGTTCTTAAAAATTGTTGAAGGTCATCTTCTATTGCTTAACCACAATACAATGAAATATCAAAAATTTAAGTTACAACTTCTCATTCTCGCCTCAATCTGGGCATGGTATTGTAACATTTCAATTCATCTATCCTAGCCTTCATGAATCCGACGTTACATCATATAGCCTCCACGCATTGGTAAGCGATTACAAACAAGATATGAGAATCCAAAAGATGGCCAATAACGTTTCATACATCTCGTATGAGCCACTGCCCTTGCTGGTTCATCTGGCTTGGAAAAATATTCCTCTAGTGGTGGATGAATTAAAGATATTGTATATTAAGTGATGTAGGTGTCGGGACCAACCTTGCCTTGTTTACAACCTAGTAAGAAAGATAAGGGACATTGATGCATGACTTTTCCTTATCGCGTTCTTTCCAGATGCTTGGAATAACCATAAAGCACGGTGTTTGGCCTGGCAAGTTCCAGGCAAAAAACTCGATAGCATCAAGGGAAAAGGGCCAATGCTATATATGTGTTCAAATAAAACAAAACAATTACAAATAGCAGATGAATTTGATGTTTTAAATAATAATTGTATTGTTCCAATAACTAATGGTTTTGACAATCAATATAAAATGAATTGTATTGACCAAAAAGTCAAACCATTATACATTTGATTGCTGGCTAAATTAGCAGTGCTCATGGGTTACCTTGTTATTTATGTTCCACATTTTCAAAGGTATTATTCCCTCTTTGATCTCCCTAGCTCTTATACCTAAATCTTGTCACCATCATGTGATGAGACCCTTAACTTCCATGTTTGCCCTTAATCCCAACACTTAGAGTGGAAACTTGCTCTATTTGTCAATTCTACTTGAAAAAACCTAGCACCATGCTTACCCTGTGGTTGATGAGCGGTACCTTGCTCAGCACTGCCTATATCCTATTATAGAGAAGCAATGTCACCGCCTATGGTCTTTGGTCTTAAAGTGGTTCTCACCTAAACCACTCTGTCGTAAGGGAACAAAAGCAGTACCCTGGGTAAAATGGGAAAAAGAGAAGTTTCTCGAGGCTTCTAGAACTTGAGCCTCGTGTCCTCCCTTATCCCTATCATTATGTGTTAGTTTGAGCTCAAGATCCCCCTTGATAGGATCTTGGAGCCACCTTACCCACAATTATCTCAACTATTCCTATCCATTGAGCCTTATAAATAAAAGCTCATATCCATAGTTGAGGGGGAGAACTATAGAGGTATTGTTATGCTTTTGGATTGACTACCTAGTCCAAATCATTGGATAGCATAGAGAGCAAAGTTGGAGCTTATGGGGATGAAGTGTTTGTCTCGTGGAGGAGCTTGTCGACACTAAGGCAACGATTGTAAGCTTCTCCATGCATTCTTAATGCAAAGCTGATTTTTGTCCCACATTACTATTGTTTTGATTTCACATGTATATGTTGTCAGATTCCTTAGTCACTAGCATGGATATTAGGGATAATTTTAGGGGCGAATTTTAACCCAGTGGGCTATTTTTCCATGTTTTTCTCCCAAAAAACATTCGCCATTTTGCATTTTTTGAAGCCCTATTTCGCCCAATTTTGATGGGGTAAATTTTTTTTCACCCTAAAAATTGCCAAATTATTATATAAACGATATAAAATCCTTGGAAATTGAAATATTTTTTGAAAAATATCACCAATCATTTTATAGTTGGCATTTTAAGAATTGGTAATATTCGCCAACATTTATACACTTTTAAATAAGTATGGTTCCTTAAAAGCATCCCTAATGGATATGTAGATGATTTTCTAGTAGCTTTGATGTGCTTGTATGTTTAATATGTTTTCCGGTACATAGGTTCATAATCGAAGTAGTATTCCAGGTGTCTACAACATTTAGGGAAGGTCTTCATCCTTTGTCGTTCACTCATTTGTTCTAGATATGAACCATTCAGACCAGAGGAACAACTTCTGTCCATAGAAGGCACAATATTCCTGATAACAAATCTGGCGACTCTACTGGGGAACAGTGCAAATCTCAGTTGATCTGATCTTCCTCAGTCCTTGAACTCTTGTCCAAATCCAGGCTCCATCTCCAGCTCTCTTTAGTCAGATCTTCCATCTGAATTAGTGAATTTTGGTTTGAAACTTTTGGATCTGAACTATTTCGACTTTATATGCTCTTTTTTACTGTCAATTCATCAATTTTTGCCTTGATTTGATCAATTTCTAACTTGATCTTTCATTCTCCTTGTGTTTTGGATCTATCCAGGGAACCACACATGTGCTGTTGGAAACAAGCAGTGCCACTACCTGAACTCTGTTAGCCATAAGCGGTGCCACCGCTTGAGTCCCGTTATCCAGAAGCGGTGCTAGTCTAGAACTGCTCTGTCAAGACCCCTCCAACGCGGTGCCAGGTAGGCCTTGTTCCAGAACTAGTTTTTTATCATTTTTTGCAAAAAATTGAGTTTCTTTGCTTTCAGCCCTGCACTGTCAGGCTTGTGTGTTAGAATTTGAATGCTCATGGTTGGAAATTCTGTGGCAAAAGATTGGTTTGATTGAAGAATTCAAAAGCTAGATTATGCGTGTTTATTCATTTGCTTCCATGCTTGTTGGTTGTGATTGTGAATGGAAGTTTTTTGAAAGCTTAGGTTTCAGTTAGCTCTCTTTTCATTTATTTTATAAAGACTGAAAGAAAAACCATTTGATTAGCATCTTGATTTCATTTTTTTTTTCTATAGAGGACTTCTTTTTGCTTTTAAAAAGGAATTTTATTATTATTAATGAGATTAGGTCATTATCATTATTGAGCATAAGGCATTGGATCTCTGATTAGCCTCACAAGCTTTTAGGTTCTCTGTGTTCTTTTGTCTCTCTTGCATTAGTACTATCTCACCAAAAGAAAAAATAATGTAGTTTTAAGTTAGATCTATATATGCTTTAAGAAAAATTGAAAAAATAGAATGCATATGCATGTAGAGTGCTTGTTTTTTTTCTTTTAGGAAAAGAGACTTTTATCCTTTTGATTGCTTTCAAAAAGAAAAACGAGTTTGGAATGTGTTGCTTTTCTTTGATTTTGATTTGTTCAAAGTAGTTGTTTGGGAATTTTTGGTTTTTAAAATGAAAAGAAAATACTCCCTTTCCCTCCCATAGGTAGGCATACCACGAACGGTAAAGTGAAATATTTCCACCTACATTCTGCATGGTTTTACTTTTTCTGTCAAAATTCCATGCATTCACCTAAATGTCCACTTTAAAATTAACGGTAGTTATAGGCTAAAATTTACATAGCAATTTGAGTGATAGGATAGAGACGTGTTCATGCATCATTAAGCGTAGGAGCTGTTGTTACTCATCCGCATTACATCCCGGGACTCGCGCGGTTCTTCCACGTACCATCGATATATCGAACGGCCTTTCACGTACCCTTGAGGTATATAGAAAGGTACTTCACGTACTCGGTTGTATATATGAAGGCCCCTTGTGAATGGTTATGCAATAGACAACACTACTATTGATTTGAGCTCCCATGTACCTTGAGTATATCGGGAGACCCCACTAGGATACCTTATCTATCTGAGAAAATCCCTTTGGCCATCTTGCTTGGAGCCATACACCGAAAACAATATTCAGGGAGATTACTACGCACATACCCTTGAGGTATATCACGAGTGGCACCTTCTTGACAATCTTGGTGAGAGACTTGACCATCTGAACTCCTCCTGTCATTTAAGTTTGCTTGTTTGGCCTATAGCTTGAGTAGGGAAATTTTTGGTGTGTTTTCTAGTTTTGAGACCCTAGGTTAGATAGGAACTATACAAACTAGCTGAGATAAGACAGTATAGAAGAGTACGGGGCTTGCCACCTGATTTTATTCCTGTTTCAGGAGAAAATCCTATAGAAGCTATTGACCAAAGAGCTACTACCAACTCCCAAGTGGGAGAAAATGTGGTTGTAGAAAGTGGAGATCCATATCCTTCGCACTTGCCTCCCTTGGTCCAACAACCTTCTCGGGGTAATACTTCGTTCCATTCTCCCATAGAAGGTCATGTTGATGATACTACCCTTCTAGATTATGGTCCCAATGCTCCATTTTAGGATACCTCTATAGGACAAGCCATTGCCTCATTTGGCACCCGTTTAAACTTTTCTGAAGAAGTTTCACCAAATGAAGAAGAACGTAGACAATACCAGGCAACTATTCTCTGTGCACAAGAAATTGAGAAGAAAATAAACAACATATTGGGCACACCACCACCTAGTTCAGCAGTTGTTCCTGTGGGATATCGTTCACTTGTCGATTCTATGAGACCCATTGAACCGATTCTAGATCGCACTGTGAATCCACATAATATAGGTCAAACTACCAACCCCACCACCTCCCATATTAAGTTTGTTCCCAATCCTCCTGGGTCTTCCGCACCTGGGGCTCAACATTCAATTCCTGTTTCATCAATACCTTCTAGTGCCGAGGGGAAACCCTCGGCACGACCTACGTTATCTGTCACCAGAATTGTACCTATTCATGGACAGACCTCTAGTATAGAACAATATATAGTTTATCTCCCTCCTACCCACACAAATGTGGTTAACCCCCCATCCAGTTTAGGTCAGCCCTTGGGGGCACAACCTGTAACCAATCAAACCTCTTGGGGGTATGGTTACACAACAAATCAAATACCTGTAGGAAACATTAATTATCAATCCCAATCGTACAGGAATGCCTTGTGCTGGAATTCCATATCCTAGTCATACTTTCATGCCATGGGGGCAACGTAACTAGTCCTACATGCTAGCTATGGGGGGGATACCTATACATACTGTGGTGAATGCTGGAGGACCACCTTATGGAGGTCCTCCCCCTGGGGGGCCTAGTGGTCCTCGGGGGCTTGGTGGCTTCCCTCCTAATGGTCCTGAAGGGTCTGGTGGCCCTCCTCCTAGTGGTCCCAGAGGTCTACCTCCCAGGGGTCCCGGAGGGTCTGGTGGTCCTCCTCCTGGTGGTCCAGATGGCCCTGGTGGTCCTGGAGGCCCTAGTGGTCCCGGAGGCCTTGGTGGTCCCGGAGGCCCTGGTGGTCCCAGAGGCCTTGGTGGTCCTCCTCCCGAAGGCCCCGACGGTCCTAACGGTCCTGATCCCAGAAATCAACCCCTTGCGGGCAGATCTTTCAGTGGTTCTTCATCACAACAACTTGTTTATCAGTCTACTTACGGTCCTACTAGTACTTATATGCCATATCAATATTACCAGTATGTGCAACCTAATCATGAGTTACCTTTCCTAGCAACCTTGGACTTGCCTAATTTGTCCAAGTTGATTAATGATCCCATTCAACATAACCCCTTGTGGCCTCCCATTCCGGTAAAGTTACCATCGGACATTCCAAAATTCGATGGGAAGCAGAGAGATGATTCGAAAAACCATGTCATGACATTCCATTTGTGGTGTTCTTCAAACTCCCTTATGGATGATTTAGTTTGTTTAAGACTCTTTCAGCAAACTTTGATCGGTACAGCCACAAAATGGTACATTGAACTTCCACAACATTCGTTTATGGATTTTGGCTCGTTGGCAACTGTGTTTCTTATGCACTTTTAGCTTCCTATCCGTTATGAAACATGAACTTATCTCTTAACTTCTCTACGATAGAACACCTCTACCCACATATCCGATCATATCCATGAGTGGAGAAGGCGAAAGAAGACTTATTAAGGCTCCTAGCCTGGATCAGTTATTAGCTGATTGGCTTACTAAGTCTTTGTTGCCTCCAATTGCCCAAGATGTGGCTGTGGGCGGTGTCGTTACTGAAGAGCAAGCCATTAGTCGAGCCCAATATCTGGACTTGGTCTATTCCCAATCTGGAACTTTGTATGACTTGATCCCTCAAGCTCCTCACCCAAACAACGATCCTGCAAAGCCACCAGCAGAAACCCTTGTTGATGGGATTGTTGGTTCAATCCAGTCCCCGTCAGCAGCAAAACCTGCCAAGCAACCCCAGAATTCCACCTCTACTCCTTCAACTCCCAAGGTTTCCTTCGAGGTCAATTCCATTCAGAGTATTCAAACGCCCGACAACAATAAAAAGAAAGGTAAAGCTAAAAAAAAAAACCCGGAAACCAACAGGAGAATCCAAAACCAACCACCAACGACAACGGTAAAGGGAAAAGAAAAGAAAAATATCCATGTCCGCTATGCAGAGGTGACCATTTCACAAAAGAGTGTCCTCGTCGAGACGAAATCACCCAATTTTTGAAAACTAATCCCGCACTCGTAGTTCTCACAGATCCTTTTCCCTCTCAACAACAACTGATAGACCACATGTCTAATCAAGAAAACCTAGTTCTTTAGAGGAAATTTGCATGATGTCCTCGGATACTATTAGTTTGCAAACTTGAAGTCAAAGTTATGACAAACCCGTAGACAAGAAAGAAGACAATTATTCTTCAGGAAAAACTCCCTCTATTGGTTCTCCCAAATCCTCATCTACTGTTCCCCTAACCATCAAGAAGCCTACTCTCGACATGGTTTTGCGTCCACCCAAGAGTACTCTTAGGAAGATTGTTTTTAACCCTAATGCCCGAGCTGCTCAATTTTATAACGTAGTTGAAGACCTCGCTCAGGCACCATGTGCAATGTCTCCCTTGGAAGTACTCCAAAGTTGTCCTACACAACGCACAAACTTGTTAACTACGTTAGGAGCTTTAGACCCACACAATACTAATTTGATTCATTTCAATGTCGAGAACTATAAGTCTAGACTACCTCACAAAATCGCTTTCCAAATCATAACGAAAGTAGTCGAAAATAAGGTCTTTAGAACTATCTTAGACGAAGGAGCTTCAACTTCTGTTTTGTCCATGTCTTGCTGGAAAGCTATTGGCTCTCTCGAGCTTGTAACATCACCTATGACTCTGAAAGCCTTTGATGGACGAGGTTTCCAACCCCACGGTCTCATACCAACCCTTTCAGTCGAGCTTGGGGGCAAACCTGTTTCTATTCAAGTGGAAGTAGTAGACGCCCCGTTAGATTACAACCTCCTTCTAGGAAAAAATTGGTTTTATGCCATGACTGCTGTCGCTTCAACGGTATTCTGAACTGTCCAATTTCTGCATGTAGGGAGAATTGTCACCATTGACCAGCTCAATTTCTGTACATCGGATGTTACTACCTCCACGGCTAATAACATCCCTATGTTAGGCCAGTCCCCTCCTCCTTACTAGTCGATTGGGGTAGGCATGTTGAAGGATTCGTCCCTTATGGGGATTTTCCGTCCGCTCCTCCTAACACAAATAGCGACAGTAAATATGATTTCGTCGTTTGATTATGATCCCAAGGGAAAACAAATTGTTGAGTCCACCTTTTTGTGTCTGCATGAAGAAATGTATTGTACGTTATTCAAACCCTTTTCGATGACCACACTGATGAACTTCATCTGATGGCTTCGGACCCTTACCACCTGCCCTACTTCCTATTCTGGATTATCCCTCTGAGACTTTTCCCTCCGATGAGTCCATTATGGATATCGTGAGTACGAATGAGCCTATCTGGGAGGATCATCATCATAGATCCTCGTTCCTCCCCAACACCAGTTCGGTAGACCATGACTTTGCATCCATTTTTTGCACTGATATTGTCAACACACCTCAAACTCCTATATTGTTGCAAGACAAAGATTCTGAAGGAAACCTATGCAACATTACTCAAACAAATTCTATTGACATATCAGCCAAGCCTGGTACCCTTGAGCATGTTCATGTTGGGAAGAACTGCTCGAAAAAATAATCTGATGCATACAGGGCACCTTTCAAAGAATTCCATGATATTTTTTCCTGGTCTTATGAAGAAATGTCGAAGATAGACCCATCCATTGTGTTCCATGAAATAAAAACCTATCCCACTGCTAAACCTATCAGGAAAAAACTAAGGCAAGCCCATCCACGAAAAGTCGTAGCTATCAAAGCTGAAATAGAGAAACTTCTCAAAGCAAGGTTTATTTATCCCATACCCCTGACAGAATGGGTATCGAACGTCGTCCCTGTCAATAAAAAGCAGGGCGCCATTAGAGTCTGCATCGATTTCAGAGATTGAACAAAGATTGTCCCAAAGACAACTTTCCCACTCCGCATATCGACTAGATTATTGACAACTGTGCCAAAAAGTCATCTTCTCATTTATGGATGGCTTTTTAGGTTATAATCAGATTGAGATTTTACCCACCAATCAGCAAAAGACAACATTCATTTGCCCATGGGGAACCTTTGCATATAGGAAGTTACCATTTGGCCTAAAAAACGCTAGAGCCACTTTCCAGCGTACTATGTCCTATTTGTTTCACGATATAAAACATATTGTTGAAGAGTACCTTGACGAACTCTCTGCTCATTCATAATGACGGGAGGACCACCCTGGTCATCTTAGGGACATTTTCCTAAGATGCTGTCATTATAATATATGGCTCAATCCTCATAAATGTGTTTTCTGCGTTGAGGTGAGACGCCTGTTAGGTTTTGTGGTTTCTAAGGATGGCATCTGGATAGATCCATTGAAAATTGCCGCTATTTTATCTCTACCAACCCCAACCAACCTTCTAGAACTCATAAGTTTGCAAGGGAAGGCAAAATTTCTCCACCGTTTCGTGTGCAATTTTGCAAAGAAAACACACGGTTGCATGCGTCTCCTTAAGAAGGACACTCCGTTCTATTGGGATGACCAAGCCCAACGAGCCTTTGATAATCTCAAACATGCTTTGACTCATTCACCCGTGATACACCCCCCAGAATATTCAAAGTATTTTCTCTTATATATTGTTGCCTCCAGTACTACAATCGCTATGGTTTTGGTGCAGGAAAATCCCGATGGTCAGGAGCACGTGATCTACTATGCTAGTAAGAATCTTATGGATTATGAAACCTGATATTCACGGGTGGAGAAATTAGGATTGGACACAATCATTGCTGTTCAGAAATTTCATCACTACATTTTGCTCTACACAACTACCGTATTGGCAGACCAGAACCCTATGTATTACATCCTGACTTATCAGGTGCTCGGGGGCAAGTACTCCTGGCAGATAGTCATACTACGAGAGTTTGATTTGGAATTTTCCAAAGCCACATCAAAGAAATCCTTGGTATTTGCCGAGCTCATGTGTGATCTTCCTTGTGCTTCATCTGAATCCGAGCCCAATGATTCATTTCTGGATGAATTCTTGTTCCTGATAAGCACTACTGATCCATGGTATGGAGATTTTCTCATTTATCTCCAAACACAAAGATTTCAGCCAAATCTATCCCGTGACAATCGCCGTCGTATCTATAACCACGCAAAATACTACATCATCTTGAATGACACTTTGTATAGACGTGGTATTGATTCTGTTCTCCGGTGATGCCTTACCCACGAGGAAGCTGAACAAGTGTTGAATGATTGCCACTCCGGAGCATGTGGTGGTCATTTATCTGGGATGGCTACAGCCCAGAAAATCCTTCGCGCTGGCTATTTCTGGCCTTCAGTCTTTAAAGATTGTCGCGAGGCTGTTAAGAAATGCCCACCTTGTCAACATTTTTATCTGAAAGTGCACTCATCCTGCTTCGCTACACCCCATCATTGTCGTTGGCCCTTTCGCCAAATGGGGGATTGATTTTATGCATTATAAGCCTACCTCAGCCGGGGGGCATGGTTACATCATCATATCTATTGACTATTTTACAAATTGGGATGAGGCCATGCCTACATATGCAAAAGATGGTAAGACTGTCGCTCTCTTCCTGTTCAATAATGTGATAACGAGATTCGGAGTCCCGTAGTCCATAGTTACTGATCACGGATCACATTTCCGTAATCAAATGATGGAGGAACTAAGTGCCAAGCTAGGTTTTCATCATGAAAACTCTACACCCTATTATCTGCAAGCTAATGGTCTAGTCGAGGCCATTAACAAAGTTTTGAAAATGATGCTTCATCGAATGGTTGGAGACCATAAATCCAACTGGCACCATATCCTTTTCTCTGCTCTTTGGGCTTATAGGACTTTAGTGAAAACATCTACTGGTTTCACACCTTTTTCAGCTTGTCTATGGACTCGAAGCTGTCTTTCCGATTCAATGTCAAATTCCATCCTTGAAACTTGTCGTCGAACTTCTCCTAGACACTTCCGCAAAGGAAAAGAGATTTTTATACTTGAACAACCTTGACGAAACTAGAAGAGATGTTGCCTTGGCTAATGAGGCACACAAGAAACACGTCAAGGCACAGTATGACAAGTTTGTCCAATCTCGTGCCTTTAACGAGGGTGACCTATTTTTGACTTATGATCAAAGATATGACAAACTAGGGAAAGGGAAGTCCGAATCCATGTGGTACAATCCTTTCGTTATTTCCAAAGTTTTAGAGAAAGGGGCCTACGAGCTCGTGGACTCTGATGGAATCCCCTTAGGACAACCTTGCAATGGGTTGTACCTGAAGAGGTACTGTGCCTAGATCTCTCTTGGATAGTATCTTGTATATATGTATATTACTTGACTTTCAGTGTGCTTAAGTATTTTAAAGATGGGTTTGAGTTTAGTGTCCGTATCTGTTTATACAATGTTTTGGTCGTGTAGAGAAGATGGCTTTATACGGCTTCGCTAATGTTGCTTGCCACCACACCTTGAATTTTTTCTCAGCTGCTTGGGTTCTCTATTCCCCAGCTTACGATTTGGTCAGCTCAGGAGCGGTTTGTATTGGTCTTGCTACCAACAATATCGCCAAGTATCAAGCAGTCATAGGTCTTTTGACTGAAGCTACCTCCCAAGATGTTCGCAACTTGGTAGTCTTGATGGACTCACAACTTGTGGTTTGTCATCTAAACCATGTCTATACCATTAGGAATCCTGTGCTTCTCCGTCTCTTCCGGAGGGTACGTTTGTTAGAAAGATCATTTGAAACTATCACCTATAGGCATATCCCTAGAAAACATAATGTAGTTGCTGACTCATTGGCTAATTACATCCTAGATTGGCATATTGCCCATTCATGACATGAAAATCAAACATGGTTCATTGTAAATAAACTATAAAAGACTCATAAGACTCATGTAAAATACATTCACCACTTGAGACGTATAAACACCAAGTAGAAGTCTGTATATATATATATATATATATATATGAACATGTTTTACAAAAAATAGGTCACGAGACCTCATCTGAAGCACGTAGGCCTTCAGGTAAAAAATCATCATACAAAAGTCTTGAAGCTATCAACTTTTAGTGGATACATCATGCACTCATTGTCTAATGATGCTCGTGGTAACACATCACTGCCCGGGCTACTCTACGTAGCAGTCTGCTAAAGCGACTCGGTACTCCCGCTGTAGGCCTCTGATACCTCAATAGGAGGTCATCGACAGAATCATCCGGGATGTCTAGAGTCAACCTCTCCAGGTTTTCCTCTAACTCCCCTATCACATTGTTGCCTTGTGGTACAAAATGGGCTTCGACTCGCTTTTCCAATGGGAAGGCCCCCCCAGGTCGTGCTGCTCCGACGTCTGCATGAAAACATTCAAGTCTTGTTACTAAACATAAAAAATATAAAACATCAAAAACATAAAAACACTATTACCATTTTAGGGTCTTTTGTTTCTTACCGATATCACCCCACTGTCCACCAGGTGGGAGTGGTAGGTCAGGGTCACCACTGAATTCAGTGCCCTCATATGCATAGTCCTCCACCATGAGGAGTTGATCTCTCAACCATCGAAAGAATGGGTCACCGAAATTTACCTTCCCTCTACCCGCTCCAGTGCGGGCCATCATCTGGACCCACCTCTGCATGCGAGGGTCCCGTGCCCTCAGCTCTGTAAAGACCACCTGGGGTCTCATCTATGGAACCCTCTTGAAAAAGAAGCAAGCTAGAATGGAACCGAAACCAAATTGCTTCAGCTCCCCCTACCGACACTTGGTCAGCTAATCCTTGAAGATCACAAGTAGAGCTTTCGCCCAGTTGAATACTGTAGGCGCCATGGCCTCTATGGCGTATAGCATATGCGCTCTAGACACCTGGTGTACCCCTTGGATTTCTGCCACTCTCTGCATGGTAAACAACACGGTCCGTAGAGGGCCATACACCACTGCTTTTATGGGATTTTCTTCCCCGATGTCCTGGTCCCAGGAATGCAGTGGTGGTCTATCAACTCATGAGTAGTAATGCCCCCCCCACGAGAACTAGTCAACGAGATGGGAGCACCCCGTCTCGAAAGGACAATCAGGAAGTAGATGTCCTCTACCTCAACTTTCAATATGTGAGAACCAACCTCGAAATATTGTTGCTCTGGATTCCACATCCAGAGTATATGCTCTAGTAGTCGCTCATGCGATACCATACTGGGTGTGCGGAAGAGCTTTAAGAGTCCACAGTCTCTCAATGCGGCTATGCAACCCGCATTTCATTCAGCGAAGGCATCGTCGTTGTCATGTTTCCTCTCTTTCCATATGACCATTTTTTATCAATAAGAACCTATCAAAAACCATCACAAGACTAATTAGAAGCATTCCTAATCATTCAAATCAACAAAAGTGAGCTAGTTTTTTCTTGTGCAACCATTTATATTTATCCACAGTCGGCATCGCCTGTGTCCCATTAAGGACAAGCAGTGGCACCACCTATGCGCTATGTTTTCGGCACGGTTATAGGGGGGTATCGCTTATCCCGCAAGGGATAAGAGCGGTGCCTGCTTCCATGATTTTAGGGATCGCCGTATAAGCCCAAAACACCATTAAAAATCAAAATTGAAATCATGAAATGAAAGAGTAGGGTCTAGGCTATTACCTGGAACTGACGGTGCGTGAATCTGACGGTGGATGCTCTTGATATCAGCAACTGAAAATTTGGCAAGAAAATGCTCCAAAGGCTCTCCACTATGGGTAAATGGTAAAATGTTTTGATTTTTTACTATTTACATGAATTTTATATACATTTTAGGGTTTGACATGCTATAGTTTTGTTTTAAAATCGTTCATTACTCAAAATCTATCAGTCGTAATCCTTTAATGTTAGTTATTGGGGCATTTAACACTTGTTTTTCGAGTCGTTGCAGAGCAAAAGAGCGGTAGCAATAAAGTTTTGGGAGTTCGTTTTTTACTTTTTTGTACTACCATAAAACAGAAAAAAGTCTTTTGAGCGTTTATTGTGACACTTTGGTCACGCTCTCGAAACTTAGCATCAAAGGTCTGAGTCTGTTTCTGATTCTTTTCAGGCTCGTAAAATCTCTCATCGTGAAAAGGGACCACCTAGTGGAGTCTTCTTTAAACTCTTTTCAGGATCCTTAAATACAAAAATATTGTCGAGTGACCTTGTCTCCTTCACGCTCGTTAAAGAATTTGAAGAGTCGTTCATTTGACGGTAAGTTATCAATTTTTTGGATCGGGTGAACTATTTTATGAAAAAGGACCCTATGGAGTCTTCTTCCGTGATCATTCAGACTCTCTAAACATGGACGGTATCGAGTTTTCTTTCATTGGACTCGTTGAATTAAACATTGGGAGACCCTCTTTTGGGAATGAACCCCTCATCTCTCAGGTTCATAAAACATATGAGTTTGGACTTGTCTTCGGATGAGCTATAATGAGCATTTGTTACCCTCTTTGAACTTGTAAAACCAAAAAGAGGCACTCATCAACCACGAGGGGCAAAATGGGAAGGAAATCATTTTGCAAATAAATGGCAGTAGTTTGTCGTTACCTTTGATCATGGTAGTTGTCTGCATATCATTTCAGTCAATTGGGTATTTAGCTGATCTCCGTGACGATCCACTTTCATGAGTCATGTCACTCCTTTGAGTCTTTCAAAAGTATGCATCGTTCACCGTCGTACTGTGTTTTTGTCTAGTCTAGTCATGCTACCAAGTCTTTTATCGTGCCACCTGATGTTCAAAGGGAAGTTGAAGAAGTTTATCTCTGCAGTCAAAATAGTCTCTGTGTCAGTTTATGGTTACCTTATTCACATCATTCTAGAATTATGTTCAGAGTTTCGTGTCGTCGATGTGGGACTCATCATGGCCCTCCTTCGACGAGACTATTCCCATCGACATCAGCTCATCATCCAGGAAATAGTCTTAGAAACAAAACTTAGTACCTTGAGATCTGTATGCCTTAATGACAGATTCTCTCGCTCTCGACATAGGTTCACATCATTGACCTTTGATCGACATAATCAACTGGGTGTTCGACATCAAGACATCTATTCATGCTCAGTAGATTGTACTAGGGTACCTTGGGAATCATTGACATTAATGGTGATCTCCCTCACACTTGTTAACGGTTCACATCATTAGCCAGTAATCAAGTGGTTTCTACCATGTTTGACTTCAGATCATTGTAATCACATGGATATAATCGTACTTTGTGGAAGACGAGATGAAGACCCTGGGTAGTTGTTTAGCACTCATTGCTTTCCCCAGGTTGCGATGGAGTTTTGTATATCTAGCATGAATCCACATTTGTATGGTCATGGCTATGCTCAAATTTGCGTCTGTATGACATAGATCTACATTGTATGTCTAGTAGCTATGTCCAAGTTTGAGTCCTCTATCACATGGGTCTACACTGTATTCTAGTAGCCATTCTTGTTTATTCCTCTCATGGATCTGCCTTGTATTGGTCCGCAACCATGAGTTGGTTACATTTTTCTATGAGTCAAAAGTATTGATGTACTATAGATGCCTGCTTGACGGCATTCTCCGACCGAGCTGACATTTTCACCTCAAAGTGACAACTTGTTTTCTCAAAGCTCTCGGTTATCGTATCCCTCTAAGTCTCATTCTTTGGGGGGCATTATGTTATACCTAAATCCTGTCACCATCATGTGATGAGACCCTTAACTTCCATGTTTTCCCTTAATCCCAAAACTTGGAGTGGAAACTTTCTCTGTTTGTTAATTCTACTTAAAAAAACCTAGCACCGCGCTTACCCTATGGCTGATGAGCGGTGCCTTGCTCAGCACCACTTGTATCCTGTTATAGAGAAGTGGTGCCACCGCCTATGGTATTTGGTCTTAAAGCGGTTCTCACCTAAGCTGCTCTGTCATAAGGGAACAAAAGCAGTACCCTGGGTAAAATGGGAAAAAGAGAAGTTTCTCGAGGCTTCTAGAACTTAAGCCTCGTGTCCTCCCTTATCCCTATCATTATGGGTTAGTTTGAGCCCGAGATCCCCCTTGATAGGATCTTGGAGCCACCTCACCAACAATTCTCTCAACTATTCCTATCCATTGAGCCTTATAAATACAAGCTCATATCCATAGTGGAGGGGGAGAACTATAGAGGTATTGTTATGCTGTTGGATTGAATACCTAGTCCAAATCATTGGAGAGCATAGAGAGCAAAGTTGGAGCTTATGGGGATGAAGTATTTGTCTCATGGAGGAGCTTATCGACACTAAGGCAATGGTTGTAAGCTTCTCCATACATTCTTAATGCAAAGCTGATTTCTGTCCCACATTACTGTTGTTTTAATTTCACACATATATGTTGTCAGATTCCTTATTCACTAGCATGGATATGTAGATGATTTGTTGGTAGCTTTGATGTGCTTGTACGTTTGATATGTTTGCAGGTACATAGGTTCATAATCGAAGCAGTATTCCAGGTGTCTACAACATTCAGGGAAGGTCTTCATCCTTTGTCGTTCACTCATTTGTTCTGGATCTGAACCATTCAGACCAGACGGACAACATTTGTCAGCAGAAGGTGCAATATTCCTAATAACACTAGCAACCTCCTGTCCAAACCATTAGACACTCATTGCCATAAAAGTAATGTACACAATCGCTACATCCAAATTCATGAAGAGACACGAGTCATAATGTGCTTTAGTGAATCATTGTGAATAAGAGAATATTAAAACTTAATTGGATGAAGAGTTATTTAACTTTTAATAAATACCATGGAAGGTGGAAGGAAGTTATCAATTAGGATAAGTTAAAAAATAATAATGAAGGCTTTTATTAGGATTTTTTTCAAAGTTTCCAAAAGATTTATATATTTTGGTGGAGTGAAGATAAAAGTGGTATGTTATAAAAATAAAAAAAATAAAAAGGTTAAAGTGTCACCATTATCAAGAATTTGAGAAGTCTCGTGAAAGTTTATATAACTTAATAAGGTTATGTAAGTATGAAGAAGAAATATTGCATTATCTTAGAAGGACAAGTATGGCGTCATCATGAGAACATGTTTATGTTCGAAAACATGTTTATTCTTTGAGGACAAAGCATTCTTTAAGAGGTAGGCAATGCAACAACAATAAATGACAGAATAACAGTAAAATAATAAATAATATAATTAATTAATTAATAATTAAAATAATTACATTTAGTAATCAATGAAAAGTCAACGGGTACCTACCCCTTCATCTCACGACTAGTCAATGTGTATACATACATTGTCACAGAGCTCATTGTAATCATTATTCATCTTCTATTCAATACAAACATTTATCTTTGTCTACTTATACTTAGTATATCAAAATATTGAGCATTCAACTATGCGTTTCCAGTCACTATTGGTCGCCACGAAGGGTTTCTTTTTTTTTGAAGAATTCAAGGATGAGATCCTTGTCTCAAATGGGTCGATGAAAGCATATTAGAAGCTCTCTTTCCTTTGGAATATTATAGATTGGTTTTCTCACTAGGAACTTTGTTTTCTCTTAGTTTTGTTGAATGTACTTTGTAACAACTCCTATGCAACAACTAGGCTGGTATGGTCATATTTCTTTCTTAACTAATAGTCTTATTGTGATAAGTTTCTTTTATGTAGTTCTAGTCTTTTTTTGGATCCGAGTTCTCTTTCTCGCTAAAGATGTAATAGATGTTGCTTTCTTTGATTCTAATCGAATATCAAGAAGCAAATTCTTTTCATTGAAAAAAAAAGTTCCACCAATTTTTAGAGGAAAAAATTATGAAAAACTTTATAAAATGGAAACAAAATAATTTGTGTTAGGAATTTAAAGGAATGTGAAAGAGGAAATTAGTTGTTAAAATAAATGATAAATTATGAAGAGGGAAATAAATAGGGAGAGTAATTAGAGTACTAAATTGAGAATAAAATTAAAATAATGATAGTATTGAAAGAAGGTCAACAATGTTAATCATTGAAAGATAGAATTGTTAAATCAAATGGGTAAATTAATTAAATTAATTATTTTGCATAGTATAATATTGGATCAATAATTAATCAAGGAATCAATAATTAGTTAAGGAGTTTACCAAATACCTCGTTCTTGTGGTAAATCCTACATTGGACGAATCTCTTGATCTATCAAATTCTGTATCAAGGAACACATTGTTGACACCTCACACAATCACTTAACGAATTATGTCATTGTCAAACATTCTCACAATTCTAAATATATTATTTATTTCAATCAAACCAAAATCCTCACTTTTGCTACTCATTACTCTTCTCACATATTGAAAACACCCAAATAATTTCAACCGTGAAGATAGCTACAAATTGAGCAGCTCATGGAAACCTATTATCCATCGACTTTGTGAGAACCAACACCAAACACACCGCCCCCTCCTTCCTAGATCCCGCCTTCTTCTCTGCATTCTTCACTTTCTTATTCCAGGTATTCTTTGCCCCCCTAATTCATTAACCTCTCCTCTTTCTCCATTATTAGTAGACCTTTTAGTTAGCAAACCTATTTTTTTAATTTTTCTAAATTCATTGCATTATTAACCAAACTCTCCATTACCCCTCTTATCTAAGGTTCAACGATTCCCTTTTATTATGAATTAATCAATTAGATATAATTTTGGAAACCTTTTCAATCTTTTAGTTAGGTACCTTAAACCATTTTTAATTAATTTATTAATATTTTAATTTATTTATTTTTAATTATTTTAATTGATATCATATTTGAAGCTATTTTCCTTAATTTTTTATTTTATTTTTACTATTATTCATTTATTTTTTTAATTAATTATTTTTAATGATTTATTTACATAAGTATTTTACCCCATTCAAATAATATATCTTATTCCTAATTTTATATGAAATTTTTTTATACATTTTAATTATTTAATTATTTTTCATTATTATATTATGGACACAATAATTAGTTTAATTATTTTATCTATTTAATCTAACAATTCTATTTTTTAATGACTAATTTTATTAAGTTTTTAAAACATTATTAATTTTATTTGCAATTTCTTACCTTAGTTAGTCATGTTATTTCTTCCTCTCTTAATAATTTATTTATCATTCCTCTAATGGCTAATTTCCTCTTTTCTATTCCTTTAAATTCTTGGTAGATTATTATGTTTTCATCTTACAAAGTTTTTTATGTCAATGAGATCAACCAGGGGTATCAACCTGATCCAAAGGTTTTCAACATCCCTCAATGGTTACAAGTAGTTGATCCCAAAGGGTTTTACATCTCCCTTGGCCGCCTATACATTAACCTAAATTAAACTAAAAGTGAAAGAAACTAAAAGAAAATTACAATATATCCAAAACTAACCTAAGCACACCAAAATTAAAATTGTTTTAATTATAAAAGATGGATTAGGCAGATTCAAGGCAAATGAGATCAAATATCTGTACTTTGACAGCTGCGCTTTTTTCTGGGTCCATCAAGCATTGGTTGACCCTCTGGCAAAGCCGACTCTGAGCCAATTTTCCTAATACTTCTATAAAAACCCAACCACTTTTGGTGCAGTTCTGGAAATAACTAGATCTTAGAAATATTAACTTGATAACCCTCCGCTCTATAATGTAACCTAAGTTATGTTAAGCTCAACTACAAATATCTACATTGTGTGCAAATTTACAATGTTTTGTCCAACAAATTTTAAGGGAACACTATTTAAATATAAAATATTAAGCATAAACTTAAAAAAATACTAACTTATAATAAAATATCAAATCTAATACACAATCAAAACACACTTTTAAAATTAAAGGAATGTAAAACAAATTAATCTATACTTGGGCAGGCAATATATACATATATATATATAGAAAGACGATAACCTATAAAATTAACATCTAATCCTTTGCTAAACTTTCAGTTAAACACATTTACTGGAAGAGAAGGAAAAACAAATTAACCAGATGAAACATAACAAACTTCAGATCTAACATTGAAGCAAAATCAGTCAAAACTTGGCGTAACCAGATGAAATATAACAAACTTAAGAGCTAACATTGAGGAAAGCAAAATCAGCCATAACTCAGCGTAAAAATGATTTTGATTTGTGATAAAAAAAATTGTTAGTTTTCTCTTCTGAATTTAAATTCTACATAAAAGATACATGCAATAATTTATAATGAACATAGTACAGTTTACTTGGTTAAAATAAATAAATAAATTTGTAAGGACTGAAACAGAGAACCACTCATCCATGTTTCCCGTAAATAAAAATCATGTCAGAAATGCATAAGCTCTCTGCAAGATGCATAATGTAAATTGAAATAAAAATAATGAACTGATGTAATGACAATTCATAAAGCAAGTGACAATTCAACTTCATAACCAAAAACATGAAACCCCGTCAAAACGTTTAGTTACCAAATCAGAAAAATAATAACAGTAATTAATATTATACTTCAGATTTACTCTTGTATTTTAAAGACATTCTGATACATAAAATCCAAAAAATTATAAATACAAACTAGAGTCGAGTTAATATTTCTTTTATACCCAGTTCCAAAAATCAAACCAGAGTCTTTGATGAATTGCTGGCAACATCCCTCCAATTTCAATCCCTTTGAAAAAGACATTTAACAAGGGAAAATAATTTATTTACCCAAGAAGAATGGCATTCATTCTCTGGCTCCTCGCCCAGTCAACTTGTTGTTGTTTGAATAAAAGATGAGAATCAATTTTGGAAATATTGCTTGATCTTCTCCTTTGCTATTGCGGCAGCAATCTGAAACAGTGCGCTAAGTCTGGTAGGATCGGCGCTCATCCTCAGTGGTGTTGATCTCTCCCAAATCGAATCTCTGCTCGCTTGAAGGGTTCGTTTTCACATCAACCTGGCAGAATCTCTGTGTATTCTCCTTTATCTTCACATAAACGAATCAAAACTAAATTAAAAATCTAAAATAGTCCAAATAACTAAAAGAAATGAAAGCAGAATATAACTGAAATTGCGATCTGATTAAACTTAAAATAAAATCTGACTTAAAAAAATGAATTTCAAAGGGTAAATCGAAAAATCCCTTCTGCCCGGAGCAACTAGAACTTATTTTAGAAATGAAATTTGCAAAAGAAGCCGCTTGGTCTCGATCATGAATTTGTGCGTTCTGGTGATTCTTTCTTTTGAGATGGCTGTGGCATAAACGAATCAAAACTAAATTAAAAATCTAAAATAGTCCAAATAATTAAAAATAAAGAAATGAAAGCAGAATATCACTGAAATTGCTATCTGATTAAACTTAAAATAAAATCTGACTTAAAAAATGAATTTCAAATGGTAAATCGAAAAATCCCTTCTGCCGAGAGCAACTAGAACTTATTTAGAAATGAAATTTGCAACAGAAGCCGCTTGGTGAGCTCTCGATCATGAATTTGTGCGATCTGGTGGTCCTTTCTTTTGTGATGGCGGTGGCAAACTCTTTGAAGAAAATATGCGATATCCTCTGGTGGCAAACTCTTTGAAGAAAATATGCGATATCCTCTGGTTACGATTCGATCTGGATGAAAACTCCTTGAAGGCCTTGATCTGAAGATTCTCCTATTTCTCCTTGATTTCTGCTTTCTTGAGGGTGATTTTCTTAAATTGTTGACAATTAATCTTCAGTTGATGCAGTGGGATTACTCAAGTCTCCACATAATCTCCCTTCGAATCGATGCAGGATCATTTCATAATTTATGGTTTGACCATTTCGTAGCAGCTCGGCGTGTGACTAGTCCAAAAAATGATGTGGCCTAATTTGAAGGGTGGAGGGTAGGTTTTAATTTTAATTGGAAGGGTATTTTTTGTTGTTGTTGGTGGGTAGGTTTTAATTTCAATTGAAAGGGTATTTATTCTTTATTTTTTTTATTTCTTTCAAACACCAAAAGAAGTTTGTCAATGGATGGAGAGAAAGTTCTGTGTGAGTAATTAAGAGCTCGGGGCTCTAAAATTTGTTGTGTTTTGTACCAATCCACGATTCGAAGTATTGGTAGTCACGGGTTGGAAATTTAAGTTATTTAATGAAAAAAAATTAATGCATATACCTCTATGTCGAAACCGTATTCCATGCTGATGTGGGCCACTACCCTCCTTAATGTCTTACCAAAAGGTGCAAGAATGAGGAAGAAGACGTAAAATTATGGACTTCAAGTTCAAATAATGCCTTGCAATCACATTGGTAAGTAGCGATAAGAAGATCACAACAATCCAACGTGTCAAATCTCAGATGATAGTGTCAATTAAAGACTTATATGGTAAATTTAATATAAGGCTTACTTATAGTTGTTTCTTACTCTTTACGGCTTGACACATTTGATATTTTATGGTTGTCTCTACGCCTTGAATCAATTGAAATGATAAGGTGAGGATGTACATGCATAATAATCCTTAGTTATGACTATGAGATGAGGATGTAAAGACAGGTAAGTTTTATACGTATTTTGGTGGTGAGCATCAAGGAAAAATGTTGTGAGAAACCACAAATGTTTGGAAGGACAAAGGGATATTACATTGTGATCATGCCACCCATCAAATTGAAGAGTATTCTTGAGCCAAAAATTGTTTGTTTTTTATTTATTAATAATCATTGTGGTGCTTTGGTCCAAATGTTTTTTCTAACTCATTGTTTCTCCATATCATGTGCCCAGTGACACCTCTCTATATCAATGCATAAATCGACCTCTACACAATTTATGATTCAAGTTACATGGTATTATTTGTAGTTGCATGACATTGAGTGTTGTTTATAGAGTTGTTGTGAGTAATATTCATGCAAGAAATGAATTCTTATAGAGGAGGACCCATCAAACCAACCATTTGAATTTCATTTTGACAAAAAGTGAGTGGACATTGGTAGCTAGGTTCACATAGGTAGTAGGCACAAAGTTTTCGACTCATTTTGGGTCTAGTAGTAGACTAGTAGCTGTTCTCTATTGTTATAACCGTAGTCGTTGACACATTGTCACACCTTAGGTTGTAGCTCCAAGTGAATCAAGAGTCAGAGTCACATCCCAATGGCTAGTGCCTCGTAGTCGTTAGTCATCACTCGTCATCTTGCACAACTAAGTAGTGAGTGCATGGCATGAGCGAGTGAGTGATTATAATTTATGATATTACCAATATTTTGAAAGAAGAGTCGAACTTTATAGTATAGGAATTTCAACATCTTAAAAATTTTATATGGATGGGTAATTTCAAATGTTGCCCTTCTTTTGTAATGTTGATATAAATTATGTCCTTCTTAATTGGAAGGGTAAAATTCAGGTTTTAAATTTTTTTTGAAGTACAATTTTAATTTTACACTTCTAAGAAGGGCTAGAACACTTTGGAAGCGCTGGGAAGGGTTCAAATTTGAACGATGATGGTGACCAAATATCCGTGTGGAAGGTGGAATAGTGCTTGTAGTTGGTCTTACATGGTTATGGTCATTCTTTTTTTATCCCTACAAAAACGACAAGATAAAAAATAACATTAATATTAACCTAAAAGTAAAGTATTAAACCTGAATACAAAAAGACAATACACAATTTACTTTTATATACATATATTGCACATGTATTATTGCACCGAGAGTAGCGAGGTGCTCTACAATCGAGTATGAGGGAGATGCGTTCCTAACATTCCAAACATTCTTAACATAATATAAAAACATAAAAAAGTCATGTACTAAACTAAAACTAAAAAGTCATGTAATAAACTAAAACGTCATGTCCTAAACTAAAATTTCATGTCTTTTTTTTTTATATATTTATTTTATAATATTATCAAAAAATATACTCAATCGACAAAATAATTTCAAAATATTCGTGAAATTATTTGCGGCAAACAAGGAATCAAAACCCCTTAAGTGTATTTTTTTTAAACATGTAAAAAATTTAAGATAAAAAAGTTTACACCTTAAGAAATTGGATCTCTCTTAATACTTGATAGATCTGAGTTTAAGATGGATCTATACTAGTTTATTTACATGTGAAGATATAAAACATGTACATGAAATTTAGATATCATACTCTTTAAAAAGTATATTACCAAAAGCATAGAGCGAATGAACTTTGTTGACATATAGAGTAAATATATACATTAATATTTATTCAAACAAACATATTATTTACAATAATTAGATTATTTACAATCTCCACTTTTTGTTTTATGTTTTATATTCTTTTATTTTGTGTTTTGTTTATTATATAAAAAACATAAAAACAAAATTGTATTTAATAATAATAATAATCAATTTTTAAGGCCATTGCCAAGCGAGACACCAATTTGATGTATAATTGTATTAATAATCTATTTTTAAGGTCACCGCCAAGCGAGACACCAATTTGGTGTATGAGACCCCCTTGTTTATGGGACAAGGGACCCCCTATGTGCAGTGATTTAACTGCTAAAGTCTACAAAGGTGTATATACAGTACCCCCTCTGGATTTGAACCTGTGACCTCTTAAGAGGAAACACATGCTCTTAACCATTAGGCCCACTCATGCTGTACATGAAATACAAAAATACAACAAATACAAAAATATATTAATTAACATAAAATACAAAACAAAGTAAACATATTATTTACAATCATTTACAAGTTTTTGTTTTGCACATATGCATTAGGCCCAGCATGAGTGGGCCTAATGGTGAATAGCATGTGTTTCCTTTTAGGAGGTTACGAGTTCAAATACAGGGGGGGTAGTGTATGTACACTTTAGCAGTTAAATCACTGCGCAGAGGGGGTCCCTTGTCCCACAAACAAAGGGGTCTCATACACCAAATTGGTGTCTTGCTTGGCAGTGACCTTAAAAATATATTATTATTATTATTTAGTGAAACAAACATATTATTTACAATATTTAGATTATTTACAATTTCCACTTTGTTTGATGTGTTATATTCTTTTATTTTGTGTTTTGTTTTATTGTATAAAAACATAAAATCAAAAGTTTATTTATTAACATAAAATATAAAATAAAATAAAAATATATATATTTTTAACAAGAGCGGTTATGTTATATTAAAACTCAGCAAAGAGATCGCTGAAACGAAAACTCATTACAAGAAGCATCCCAGTCACTACCTCCTCCAATCGATTAACCTACAGAAGAGCTAAGGAGGGATATCAATGCTTACAACCGAGTTAACAATAAGTTCATTGAGATCTACATCAATGGATTTATTGGCTGCAATATCCGCCAAGACATTTAGCCCCCTAAGAATATGAAAAAAATTAACCTTCCTGAACATTTTAGCCTTGGACCTAATTCTATTAATCAGCCTTGCTGTCCTTTCATTCTTGCCCCTTCTTCCCCCATTCAACGCCTGAATAATTACCCTGGAATCACCGAAAACCATGACCTCATCCACTCCTTTCTTCTGTAGCTGTTTGAGACCTTGCCAGAGCCCGTAAGCCTCAGCCATATTATTAGTATCATAACCAATGTTCCAGCAGTATTCAATCTCGACTTTCCCATCAGGATAAAAAACGACTCCATCTCCCCCGGCTTTCCTCGGGTTCCCTTTGGAAGCCCCATCAAAAAACAGTTTAAAAATCTTCCTTTCTCTTAACCAGTTCTCAAACTGAGATTTATCCATCCTGATATCCCATTCTTCCAACTTTTGAGGAGCTGCATTATTTACAGCCATGATATTAAGACTTTGCATCCAATTTTTTTCAATGTCCGTCAGGTTTCCATTATTATTGGGGATCTTTGAGATACTGACAACCTCCTCGAACAAAGCATTAATTTTGATAGCAGTCTTCCATGCTGGCTAAATCTTTTCCTGAAATATTCTATGGTTTCTTTCATTCCAAATGCACTAGCAAATTATCTTGGGGAGTTTCAACCAGCAAGCTCTTACTCCATTTTTCTGGTTCAGCTCACCTTGATACAGATTCTCCCAATTAAGAAAACAGTCTTGAATTTTATCCGGCAAATGCACTCCGTCTCCCCACCACTTCAACACATCTTTCCAAACTGAAATGGCACAGGGGCACTTTAAAAATAAGTGGCTGATATTTTCGGAGGCCTCAGCACATAAGGGACAACAAAATGGGCCAGCGAGCCCTCTTTTCTCCAAATTCTCGCCAGTGAGCACTCTCTCATGCATTAGTGACCAAATGAACATTTCAATCTTCGGCAACGTTCTGCATTTCCAAAGATAATTATAAATTTGTGGATTGACAGGCACATTATAGTTTGCTGCAAATCTTTGGTATCCTTCTGACGTTGAGTAGCTACTAGAATGCCTTCCCCAACCACGTCGATCCTTCCTGGATTTGGCTATCGGTGCTAGCCCAGCCAAATGGGTGAAAAACAAAGTTTTCTCAGCTTCTAAATATTCAGGGCACTACGGCAATTCCCAACCAGCCCAACGATTTGGCTCCTCGGCCTCCCAATTGGAAATATCCCAGACCGTATTCACTCCCATTGCGACCATCCACTGCTGCAATCGTGGAGTTTGAGGAGATGTCTTCCCTAAAATCCTGTCATGCCACAAATTGATCGATTTCCCATTGCCTGGGACCCAATACAAATCATCTTTAAACTGTGGCAACGCCTTAATACAAAGATTGAAAATTGAGGAGCTGTTCTGAGTCACGTGGCCTCCATCAAGGCAACTGAGCCTCGGGCCTCTAAAGTATTTGGATTTCAGGACACAAGTGCACCAAGAGGGTTTGGGGGCAAGCAAGTTCCAGAGCAGCTTGGATCCCATAGCCAAGTTTTGATTTCTAAGATCTCTGATGTGTAGACCGCCTTCTGATTTGGGCAATTTAATTATTTTCCAACTGACCAATGCAAATTTTTTATCTCCTCCAACACTGCCACCCTGCCAGAGAAAGGATCTAACCAGTCCTTCGATCTAAGTTATTATTTTGGCCGGAGCTAGAAGGAGAGAGCTTTGATAGATCAGGTAGCTGTTTAAGACAACTTTTATTAAGACTACCTTCCCAGCCAAATTTAACCAAATTGACCCCCATCCTTTGATTTTACTTTTGATTTTCTCCACAATTGGATTCCAGGCTGAGCTCTTGGGTTTGAATCTGAAAATGGGGATCCCTAGATAATTGAAGGACTCCCAGGCAACAACACCATCCGTATTGAGAACCCAAGTAATATCTATCATTTCCCTAGGATTTATATTCCATCCATAGATCTGACTTTTCCTTAAGTTTATTTTGCTTCCGGAGGCGTGACAGTAACGATTCAGTTCAATCTTAAAACGACGGGCTATAATTTGACTGGCTCCTCCAAGCAAGATAGTATCATTCGCGAATTGCGCGTGATTGATATCTTTTGTTCCTCTAGCCATCTTAATGTCAGGAAGGTCCTGCTCATGCCTGGCATATTCTAGCTGAAAGCTTAGAACTGAAGCCTGGATGGCATAAAGCAAAGGGTAGAGTGGGCAACCTTTCCTCATACCTCTTGAAGCTTGAAAGAAGGGGGCAACTCTTCCATTGATTAGTGGGGCTATCCACGGCTTGTTGATACAGGCCTTGACCCATGAGATAAATTCTAAAGCAAAACCAAATTTCCGCATTACCTGAAAGAGAAATGGATGGCTGACTCTATTGAAGGTATTTGCAAGGTCAATTTTTACCACCATTCCTTTGTCGCTGTTCTTGAGACTAGAATGAATAGCCTCTTGGACTAAGATAATATTTTCCCAGATCTTCCTGCCTTTAACAAATCCGCCTTGATTCTTTGGGATAAGGCTAGGCAGGATATGTTTTAGTATGTTGGCCATTATCTTAGTTATGATTTTATAACCTATGTTGCACAAGGATATAGGCCGGAGCCTGTCAAAAGATTTAGCCTCCTTCTCTTTGGGGATGAGAGCCAGAAAGGCAGAATTCATGCTGCCTCCAATTTTACTGCACTTTTGAGATTTGCTGACCATCTAGAATAAGTCATTTTTTATTATATCCCAGCAAAGTTTTATGAAATTAGCATTATACCCATCGAGACTCGGAGCTCTGCCATCCTCCATAGCATTGACGACCATCTTGATTTCATCCAGCGTGATACTCTGTGTTAGAGTTTCGTTGTCACTATTTTTAATTGCATTGGGAACTAGGTTCAGGAGATTGTTGTCTTCCACGATAGGCTGGTCGTTGAACAGTTCATTGAAATGCCTCGTCGCTTCAGTCTTTATGTCTTCGAAATTGTTGATAAGATTGTCCTGAGACTGATTTTCAAGCACACAGTTGAAATTTTTTCTTGCCTCAGCCTGCTTGTGGGAAAAACTAGTGTTCCTATCGCCTTCATTCAACCATTTACATCTAGACTTTAGTCTCCACCATTCGGATTCAAGTCTACAGGCAGCATGGAGATGTCGCTGTGGTCCACGGTCTTATTCTCCATGTCGGCCTGGTGGTTCTCCAGCGCTAGAGTAGTGTGGGACTTTTTATAAATGGGAGAGGGGACCAACTTAGCCCAAGATTTAAGTGCTTTTTTAAGCCTTCTGAGTTTCTCCTCCCATACGAAGAAGGGTGACCCTGTAACCGGGGGAGACCAAGTGTCTACAACAATCCTGAGAAACTCAGGTTGATTGGCCCACAAAGGATTAAATCTGAATGGAATAGGGCCCAAATTCTTATCGTTAACCATCTCAAGGAGAATAGGCTTGTGATCCGATCCTCCAAATGGTAAGATTTTGGAAGACAGATTCAGCCCTAGCAGGAGGAAGGTGTCCTAGACCAGGAAACGATCGAGTCTGGTAGCAATATGCCCAGGCCCAATCCTCTTGTTATTCCAAGTATACTTTCCAAAAGATGGCTTAATATCCATGAGATCCCATTCCAAGATGATCTCATCAACAGTTTCTCTGATGGGGTCTCTGACCAAAGAGCCCCCTCTTTTTTCATCTTGGCTAAGGATGACATTAAGATCCCCCGAAAGAATTACATTACCTTGCAGGTTGCTCTTTTCCTCGCGAAGGAGACTCCAGCAGACATTTTTTCCAGCATTAGAATTGGGTGCATAAATATTGAAAATTATTACCAGGGTATTCATGTCTTTTTGCCTCAGTAGGGTGACGATCCAACAAGAGTTGTACTTGATGTCAACAGCCTCAAATTTCTTATCATCCCACAGGGTTCCAATGCCTCGAGATGCGCCCCTTGAACTAATTGCAGCTTTACCTCTTTTTTTCCAAAATTTTTGACTTACATGGAGAAATGCGGCTTCCTCCATCTTGGTCTCCTAGATCAGAAAGATGTCCGGCTGATGTAAAGAAATTAGATCTGTCATTGCTTCTTCCTTGATTTTGCTACCGAGACCTCTACAGTTCTAGGAGAGAACCTTCATTACTTACTTTTGGAGAGCGAAGGCATCCCTTTCTGGGCATGCCTCTACTGGCGAGTGTTTCTAGTTCTTTTCAACAGCTTTTCCAGGGTTAGCTGGGAGCCTTGCAACTTATCCTTGTAGGTAGCTTGCTCCCTAACTTCTTTCTTGGATTTCCTTCCTTTGGTTTTAGTCAGTCTTAGGGTAGTCATTTCTATTTCCCCCTCCTCCTCTTCTTCTTCTTCCAATTCAGATTCTTCCTCTAATTTCCCCAAGTTTTTCCCTACTTATATCACTACTGTGACTTCATCTTGATCCTTCATTTGTTGGACTGATAGGTATGCTTCGGTCTCCTTACTATCTCCATTGCTGGATTTCTCTTCGACTTCAAGAGGGTCACCCCTTGTTTCAATAGTTTCTTTAGTCTTGGAAGTTTCTGGGGATCCTTCAAGAGGGGTGACCCTTGCTTCACCCTCACCCTTCTTTGGATCCATTCCGGATTGATTTTTGGTTTTAGATCTATTCACCTTTTGCCAACCTTCCGCCTTGTCTTGTTGGATCTCAGGCTTTTTAGGGCAATTGCGGATGTAGTGTCCATATTCGTGGCAACCTCTGCACTTAAAAGGAAGTTGTTCATAGTCGAGATTTTGGAAATGGGACCAATTCCCCACGGTTAATTTTATAGCTTCTAACAGGCTAGCTTCGAGATCGAGCTCAACGCATATGTGGGAACAAGCATATTGGTCCTTTGGACTAGCCATGTCAATGTATTTCCCCAGAGCGGTCCCTATAGCTTGGAGGGATTTAGGGTTCCAGCAGTGCATGGGGAGGTTGGGTAGCCTGACCCAGACTGGCATTGCTTTAGGGGTGTCATCCTTAGGATCGAAGTCCAAAGTCCACCCGTTAATATAAAGGCTCTGCGACCCCACGAAACAGGGCCCATTCCTGAAAATTAGATCTTTGTCTTCCTTGGATTCGAAGTCGAACAGAAAATAACCTCTTCCGATGGAGTATGATGCAACATTTTTGGAGATTAGGGGCCTCCAGTTTCTTTAGACCTAGCTGTTAGTAGTTTTTGGCGAGGGCCAGAGTCCCGTGAATTACCCAATCAGGGTTCGATCTGCTAGGGAGAGAGCGACCCGAATAGTGTGTTCCAGTGGAAGGGCAACTTTCGACACATCTTCAATTATTTTGACAAACTTCGGAGGGTCTCCTTTGCTGGATCTCCTGTTATGAGTGGTAATTAACCGGACGAAGGAATCCAATCGCAAATCCGGGGACGGATCACCGCCCACACCAGTCACCATCGGACTGCCCCACCAGAGAAACCTCTCAGCACATGGGCTATCATGAGGACAGCCTCAGATTTAGCTAACCAATAGATCAGCCCAGCCAGGGGCTAGGCAACTGGAGCCTAGGGGCCAGACACAAATCACTGACAACGAGGGAGTGCGTCCAACCTGCAAAAACCTCCAAACGCCGTCGTGAGCTCCAATGGGCAGCGAGGACACTCGATGGAATACGATTCTCACAAAAATGAAAATAAAATAAATATATTATTTACAGTAAAATATATTATTTACAATCATTTACAAGTTAAGTAAAAACCAAAGCTTAAAATAAGCATGCAACCAATGTCAAAGAACTAAGAATCCCAAAATACTGAATTGTCACACAAAAAATAGATACAAGGAAAGTCAATCACCTACAAGAGCAAGTCACCAACCATTGTAAAATCATAATCAATGACAAGGATGTTTATTCAAATTTAGAATGGTGGGCCACTAAATTTCATAAAAAAATTAAGGGGGTTGTTGGGGTGCCAACAGATGGGTGGAGTGTCTACTCAAAACGTAGTGTTTTCTAAACTCTAATATAGTTCTCTGTCCAAAAATATCAAACAAGCTAATGAATGATTTCATTTGTGTTGTTGATGATAGTATGGGAAAATTTGAGATCATAGCTCATACTTTGGCCCTTGGAGTCCATCATGAAATCCAAGAACAGTCTAATAAGGATAATCTTGATAAAAAGTAAGAGCCTAAGGTGAAGAATTGGAAGATGAATTTTGATGTAGCTTATTCTGGAACTGGTGCTCGTTAAACCCTATATATTGTAACATTACATTTATATTTGTATTATATTTATTGATCGACTAGGACCTTAATTGTAATTATATGGTCGACTAAAATTGTAATTGTACCCTTTGTATCAAATACTCCTTAAGGAAGTATTCACTCCACATTCCATGTGTGTACAATAATAACCCTCAACCTCCCCCCACCAATACAATGATACTCATGTGTATCTATACTTTCTCATGGGTATTCCTTAAGGGCCTAGGCCATATCATTATTTTCTCTAGCTAACCCCAACCACCTAGTGGGCCATATTCCATTATGTGTGGTCACATTGCATTAATTATTCCCATTGGGTACACATAACATATATTATTTCCAATTTGGTACATGTTATCACACAATGTGTAGCTACCCACTAAAGCTATCCCAATCGGGACGGTAGAGGTGGGGTATCTAATCAGTGACACTGCAAGGGCCTCGTCCACTATGGAAGAAGGGTAGTTGTCACACCAAACGGGATATTGTCACTTTAGATAAATCCAAAGAATGGTCAAGGAGGAGACCCTAAGAGGGATAACACACCCACTCAAGACAACTCCTAGGGTTATGTAGTGATTAAAAGAGGAGATATAATGAGTCAGGGAATCTAGATCTATGGAAAGGATGTGGTATAATGGTTAGGACAAAGTTGGGGAGGTTTAACAAACAAGGAAAATGAACCAACTTGATAGAAAATATACCACAAATAGTTTAGAAATGTAGATTTAGAAAGATCTAGTAAAAAATAAGGAAATGCTAATGGGACCCACCTATGGTTTATGCAAAAGTGAACAAAGTGGACCCAAGAAGATAAATCGGAGAAAGGGATGACTAGATCGAGATGCTTGAAGGATAGATCTATGATTTTGAGGCGGGTTCAAGCATACCCAACTAATAGATCTAAAAATTCGACCGCCCACCCAAAGGGGGCGCCCTGCCTAGAGATACTAGTGCTAGATCCTAGGGAAAATGGAGTCTGATTTACGTGAGGATCCTCTCATATAGAGTTTCCCTAATCTCAATTGGAGGATCCTATTCCTATCTGAGTGCAACATTCAAAGGTGGATTGGGAAGAGGTTCAACAACACTGTCATTTTGGTTGACTACGAGAATGCTATCAAATAATTCACTCACTTGATTCTTTACAAACGAAACTCATTCAGGGGAATATTTTGTGTAATCTTGTCCAATTCCTTTTCAATGTTAATATTCAAAGCATACTCAACAAGAATTTGATCCAACTCTTTCTCTTCATCCTTATTTTCTTCCAACTTTCGATCAAGAAAAGGAAAAGACATTTCTCTACCTTTCTCCCTCTTATAGATTTGGACTATGTGTCTGTTGATTTCATTTATTTGATCTAAAGGGTTAATGTGGCATGTACTGATGGGACCATCCTGACTATCATCCTCCATATCAAATAGAATTATACTAAAGGTCTCATCAAAATCACAAGTGAAGTTAATCTTCTTTGGTGAATCTTCTTCTTCATTCTCTTCGCGAGGATAGTAATCAAGATCCTCCTGCCCTTGTTCTTTAGTCCAATTAACTGCATTGAGATCAGGCGGTGTTTGATTTACGAGATTATTCCTTAATTCATCATTTTGGGTCTCTTCTTAGGGTTCCAATAAGGTTTATATCCATACTGATTCCTATACCTATCCGAATCCCTACCCCTAGCTAGGTCCCTTGTGATCAAAGCCAAATTTTTGACCATCTCTTTCATGTTTTCCAACATATCAACTGGTTCTTTAATTTTCTTAATTTGTTACTTTGTCTTAGATGATTATGGACCATAGGAGTAAAAGAAGTTTTGATTTCCCATAGACACAATGTTTGCTTCAACTTTCCTTGCATTGTCTTGGGCAATCTTTAGGGTAGTTGGGTTCTTCTCTTTTAAGTGGTAACCAAGCCATCTATCAAATGCATTTAGATAATGAACCAAGAGTGCTTGATCTTTAGGTCTGATAGTGTTAGCTACACTTTCCACAATTTTATCAAACCTAAGTTTAAATTCTTGGACAATTTCATTTTCCATTTTTTATTTCAAAAATTTGGTTCAGAAGGAATCTTCTATCCAGCTTTGCTGACCATTGACCCTTTAGGATGGTAAGAAAAGCATCATAACCCTCTACAGATGAAGCAGGAAACTTATCAAACCATCGACGGGCTTCACCTTCTAACGAAAACAAAAGGCCCCTCATGTACACGTCCTCCTCCTCAGCACCATAAGATTCCATGCATGACCACACGACATCTATATGGTCTTCGATGGTGGTTGCGCAACTACCAAATAATTTAGGAATACTATCGAAATATTTATGTGGAATATCATGGGGTGACCCAACTATTTGGGACAAGTTAAAAGGAGAGGCCTTAACCTTATTGCCAAAGGTTCGTGTCTGGTTTGTATTTGTGCTCGTGGTTGTGTGAGCCATTGAAATAGGTTGGGAAATTGGAACAAATGAAGAGACTTGATTAGATAAAGGATCGAGATTTAATGGTGTAGAATTCAAGCTAGTATAAGGGGAACTTGGAAGATGATTAGGAGACCCAGCGAAATTAGCAATTTTCCAAAAGAAAGTTTTGGATCGTGCTTTTGGATCATTACGACCTTTCCTTTTATAAGTGATAGGGTGTTATATAAAAAATATAACATAACATAAATTAATTATTAATATTAATATAAATTAATATTAATAATTATTAAACAAGAAATAATTAATCAAATAATTATGAAAAGTCAAAAGACATGACTTATATTGAAAAGGTGCAAAATGGATTATAAATCCCAAGAAATATCTGGGTTTGAGTTTTAGCTATGAGGGTTTTGACAGAGAACCAGTGAATGTCCTAAATGTCACTGGATTCATGGTGATGAGAGTGGGAAGCAAGGCGCTATGAGTGAGTGGCCTCTAGGGCACTGCATGACTTTGGGTAGAACATGCTATGGTCTTGGAGTTCACCTGAGTATCCCCCAAGTTAGTACCAACCAGGTTATCAAAGTGGGAATATTCTGGTGGTTTCTTAAACAAATTCCATAGTTGTTTATACCCTTCATGGTTTCCTATCTGACTGTTTGGTTTTTTTATGGGCCTGGACTGATGCCCTTCCTGTTGGTAGACTGGGCCTGGAGACCCCCCCTGCCTGATTCATCAGATGTGATGACGGGTCAGTATCACTCAAATCCTATTGACACGTTGGACGGTGGTGCATCATCAAAGTTTGACCGTAGGAAGGCTGCGGTGTCACATGCATGCCATAACATATCTTTTTCAAAGGGTATCCAGGAAAATCCTAATGAGACCAAGCCACTTGGTTTTCCTCGTCCACTTAGCTTCAAGAAGGTACAGAAAAGAAAGCTGCCGTGTGTCCTTGGCAGAGACGTAACCATGGATTTGGTCCCGGCTCTCTCCATGCGTTCTTTAGTGGGAAAAATGGAGTTTGTAAAGCTTACCAGATCTGAACTTCTGGATTGGATCTGTGACAAATGGAAACCTTTATCTAGAATGTGCCCAGGGTTTTGGTGTTAGTCAATGGGTGGTTCATATTCCATTTCCTCTCGAAAGCTGATAGACAAGCGATTGAGAAGAGATATTGGGTTTATGGGAAAGGGTCCTTGGTATTATCTTGGTCGAATGTTCATTTTGACCCTCGTACATCAAAGCCTGAGAAAAGACAATTGTGGGTGGTCTTACCTAGATTTCTGATTTTTTGCGGGAACCTAAAGGGATTATGGGTTGTGGCTAATTCAATTGGAAAATTCATTCATATGGAGGAGAGCCATCTGATGGCTCTTATAGAATAGCCCCTCATGTCCTGGTGGAAATGGGTATGAGGGACGGTTTGTCGGATGAACTAGAGGTGGTGTGGGATGGAGGTTCTTTTATGCAAATGCTTGAATTCTAGAGGGTTCCACTTAGATGCCACCGTTGCAGAAGGACGAGTCACTCAAAGGCTTATTGCACTGGTCGACGTGGGGATGAGTCTCCATATATGAGAACTAGAGAGTTTGAAACTGAGTTGGTTGAAGGGACACAATTTTCCCCTTCCTTTAGACCATGAGTCGACCAAATCCTTCATTAGTAAGTTTTCCAGCTCAGTTCCTGTCTTACTTAAATTTTTATTTGTTGACGAGCTCTTTGGGATCTTGTCGGTGGAGGGATATACTAATTCGGCTGCTTTCAAGATGGGCTCATTGAGTGGAGGGTTTGATAACCCTATTAAGTCATATGTGGGTTTAAAAGGTCTTGGGGTAGAGGGATTAGCTACACTTGAAGCTTCTCCTTCTCCTAGTGGTCGAGCCCTTACTGAGGACCCTATATTCTGTCTTGAATATTTTCCCCCTCTAACTAGAGTTTCCACTATCTCCCCTCCCTTCCATATCTCTTCTTTGTCGCTTGCAGACTCTGCCACCCCCCCCCCTTGCTGTGTACTTCTTTTGAGTATGTGCCTTTAAAGGTATTTTCGACTTTTCCTGATGACCCGGATTCTATCGACATAGCCTCCATTAGAATACCTAACATAGCCTCCATTAGAATACCTAATGTCTCTGTACGTAAACCTAAAAGGGGGGGCAAAGAAAAGCTAAAAGATCCTCCCATGGAGGGTGGTGAGGGCGATGCCCCCCCTTGTCTAAGACCTCTTCACTGTTCGACAAAGGGATTCCTAGGGTTGCAGGTGTTTCAACCGTTTCTTCTGATTGGGATCTTAGAGAAGCAACAACCCCTTCTATTGTCAAGAAATGATCCTTGTCTCTCTAATCGTTTGTGGGTTAGGCAACGGACCTAAAAGAGCTGCCTTGAAGCATTTTTTAGATAGTTTGAAGCCTTGTATTTTACTTCTTCAAGAGACTATGACTGATGCAGAATCTGCCTCTGCTTATTTTTTGAAATTGAAACCTACTTGGTGTGTTTCAGCCTGGGATTCAAATGGTTGATCCAGAGGCACTTTGGTCTCTTCGAACCCTCAAGAGGCAAAACTGAAGGCATTTATCACTCCGACTGGCATCATGGTGGAAGGTCATCT
The DNA here is from genome assembly GCA_001517045.1 of Pseudotsuga menziesii. Lineage (NCBI taxonomy): Eukaryota > Viridiplantae > Streptophyta > Pinopsida > Pinales > Pinaceae > Pseudotsuga > Pseudotsuga menziesii. The sequence goes on along the minus strand of LPNX010625500.1, from coordinate 75,789 downwards.
TCTTAGCTATGCGAAGGTGATCAAGATTCTCAATATTTATGCTCAATACAATAGAAGAATGGAGTTCTTGGAAAGCATATTTCTGTCGGGCTTATTGGATGACCGCTCCCTCATTGTAGCTGAGGACTTTAACCTAACCTTATCGATAGATGAAGTTTAGGGTGAAGGAAGAATTGAAGATCCTATCGCTGATTTATTTAGAGCAAAGACGAAGGGACAAAAACTGGTGGATGTTGTATCTAATGTTTTGAGTCCTACATGGAAAAATCAGAGATGTGGGGCCTTCAGTTTAGCCAAAAGATTAGATAGATTTCTGATGGCTGAAGACCTCTATGAATACTTCGGAAAATATAGAATGTGGTCTCATTCTCTTGGGTTTTTCAATCCTAAAGCGACCATCCTGCAAATTGATTTTGATAAAAGCTCGACTGTTTATCCTTTTAAATTCAATCCAGTTTGGCTGGAAGACCAAAACTTTTGTGCATTTGTCAAAGAGAAGTGGATTTCTTATTTTGAAGCTCACTATCCTTCTGTTATGGGGGGTCTGTTGATCAAGTTGAACAAGCTCATATTTGAAGTGCAAAAGTGGGAGAGGAACAAAAAGGCCGAAGCAAGCAAGGAACTGAAGGAAATCGATGTCGAAATACAAGCACTCAATTCTTTTGTGGATGATTTATTTTTCTCTTCTATTAGGAAAGAGAGGCTACAGGTTCTGGAATCTAAACAAAGTACTGTTATGAGACAAAAGGAAGAGACCATTCACCAAAAATGTAGGGCAATATGGATAAAGTCTGGCGATAGCAACACGGAATTATTTCATAGCTGTGCAAATCAAAGAAGGCTGACAAACTCGGTCTGAGAAACATGCTCTGATGAGGGGGTGATTTGTGCTGAATCACAATCCATTAGGCAGACAGATGTGGATCACTTCAAATCCTTGCTTTCCCAACCAAAAGGGATCAATTTGATGGACCAATTGAACACTATTCGACATTTCCCTTGAATCTTTGATGAGGAGGTCTATCGGTCTGTGGATAGGTCAATGAACATGCCAGAGATAAAATGAAATTTGAACATGTTCACGAGGGACAAAAGTCCAGGTCCAGATGGCTCAACTGTGGAGTTTTATAGCCATTTCTTCGATCTTCTTGGACAGGAATTAACGGAAGTAGTGGAAGAATCTAGGTCTAATAGAAATATTAGCGGCTGGATGAATTCGACCTACCTTACGCTCATCCCCAAACAGGAACACCCGAATACCTTCAATGATTATCAGCCTATCACACTATGTAGTCTTATTTACAAACTCATCACAAAGTTTATAACCGAAAGACTCTAGCATATCCAGGGAAATTTTATCTCAGAGGAGCAATTTGCTTTCTTGCCGGATAGGTAGATTACAGATGCGGTGGGTGTGGTTCAAGGTTGCTTACACTCTACTAAAGTTCATAGGAATACTGTTTTTCTACTCAAGATGGACTTAGTGAAGGCCTACAACCGTGTTGACCGGGCTTACCTACGATTGATCCTGATCCAAATTGGATTGTTCCTAGATATGGTGGAGTGGATAATGAGTGCGGTTACATCCTCACGTTTTGTTGTGTTGATCAATGGTGAGTCCACTGATTTCTTCAAAAGCAGTAGGGGCATTCGGCAGGGCTGCCCCCTTTCGTCGTATTTGTTTATCTTGGCAATCGAAGGTCTCATCCTTCTCATCCAACAAGCCAGAGATCATAAAATATTCCTTGGCTTTAAGGTATCTCATGGGATTTCTATTACGCACATTTTGTTTGTGGATGATGTAATCATCATCAGTGGTGGCTCACTTATAGAGTCGCAGTAGTTACAGTTACTATTGGTTCATTTTTTCACCGCGTCTGGACTGGAGGTGAGTAATACTAAATCCTACCTCTCGCATTCTGGTTCAGACCGTGTTCTTACGGAGTCCATGATTTCTATGTTTCCCTATAAGTTCGGTCATATTGGAGACGGATTCAAGTATTTGGGTTTCAATTTAAATCCCAACAACTATAGAGCTAATGATTAAGACTGGATTTTGAAGAGTATTGTCCATAGAATCAATGGGTGGTCCTGTCACTACTTCGTAGGTTAACTCTGATCACTTCTGTCCTCGAGGGCCTACCTGTTTACTGGATGACTTTGTATTCCATGCCTGCAACGATTTTAGGAAAGATCATATCTAAAATATTTCATTTTCTTTGGGGGGGCAGTCTGGCCTTCAAAAAAATCTATTTGGAGACGTGGGAAGACCTGTCACTTCCTCGTGAATGTGGAGGCTAGGGAATAAAACAGTTGGAATGTTTTAACGCTTCATTGTGTGCAAAATATCAGTGGAGATGTATTTCCGGCATTGGCCTATGGGGAAATCTGATTAAGGAAAATTATTTCAAGGGACTGAGCCCCATTTCATGGATTAGAAAAAGGGTATGGTGCCAACTCTCCGGTTTTGTTGTTCCAGAACAACCCAAAGAAAAGCCTCTCCATTATTTCCAATGACTTGAGCTGGGAGGAAGGTAGAGTAATTCAAATTCACTTGGGCATCGACTCGATCTGCGGTTTGGGAGAAAACTATAGGCTTTATCATGAGATGGTGAGGGATCTTCATCACAAAAACATCTCAGTGCTGAAGGACGCTCAACTTGTTTTTGACGATTCTCGATGGGTAGATTATCAGATGCTGAGGTTGAATGGAAGGCGAGCAGCAGAGTAGGACAGTTTCATGTGTACTCAATGCAAGGGGCCTAGTAAAGATCCTCATAGAGCTTGTTTCTGATCTTGGATGTGAGTCGAAGACATGTTGTTAGAATTGAATGGGCTCTTTTCAGATCAACTCATTCATTTGTGAGACACCACCATCCCTTATTGTTCATTTGTCATGTAAATGTCACTGTGGTCGTGTCTAATTGTCATCATTCTGAGAGATCATATGGTCAAAGTTAGCTATAAGTCATCTCCCTTTACCTTAGCCTTGTTTTCCACCCTCACCCAGCACTAGCACAATGATTAAAATTTGTAACAATGGCATGCGCAAGAGACTTCCAGAAGATTCAACGATCTTTCAAAGGCACATGTACATATTACTTATTATTATTATTGTTGTCACCATGATTATGAATAACATGATTTTTAGGTTGGGTTTTGATATAAACCATTGGAGCATTTCTCACCTTGGATGCATGCAGGATCATATTGGTACAATATATCACCTCTAGTTTGGGTACTTTGACCTGGTCAACCTAGATGACCAAGTCAAACACGGTTCCTAAAGCAGTGACTCAAAAAACAACAATGCTTATATTTGCTCCAGACATGCACAAGACCAATACCGCGATATCAGTTTTCAGAGTTTGGCCCTGTATCTCATGATCACTGATTATTATCACTTTATTATTGGCCAAATGATTAAGTTTTATTACAAATTGCTGACTTTTTGGTTCTCCTAGAGCATTGCAGTGTTCCAGGGGGTATGAGTAGTCACTGGAACCATTCTACTATGTCTCCAAACACTTATGTGCAGTTAGTTTTCCCCATTTCTCAGCCTGAATGAATTTATAATGATTTTTATGATTTTTCAAATAATGTACCACCAAAAAATGAACTAGGAAATCACTGAAGAAATCGATTTGGCTTGTGTGGTCAAGGAAATGACAAGGGAATTTATCTAGATGATTTATGATGTCTATCCAGACAGTTCTACACCAATCTCATCCATTTTCATGCTCCGGATTATTATTTTGGATCTCTTAGGGAGGACGTCCCCCATAGGGCGAAATTGGTCAAAATGGGCAAAATAAAAGTGTGTAATCAAGTTATATCTTTAGAAATATGTATGGGGGACCCCTAATGACCCCCCCATGTCCCCAAAGTGTCAAACTTGAAAAATAATGATTTATCATGTTGTAAAAATGGGATTTATGAGGTAATATGCCCCCCTCTTGACTTAGTCATATTGATCCATGTAGAAGTGATCTCTATTGGAGGAGCTAGTCGGTTAGCTGACTAGACTAGTTAGCCAATCAATTGTAGATTAGGTTGGCCTCATCAGTCGTTTCAGTTGAGCGAACCAACATGTAGTTACCATAATTGTTTTGTAAATGTATAAATAGGCTGTTGAGCTAGATATGAACTTGGTTCGGTTTGATGTATGAACCCACATGTGTTATTGAACTTGTATTCTACCCACTATTCTTGTCTCTTGTCTCTGTTATGATTATATGATTCTTTGTATATTATTGGTAACCTTGCAATCTGAGTGATTACAACATTGGTTCCGTTACTGTTAGTACATATATGGATGAAATGACCATGAGTAGATGATCTCAAAACAAGATATTAAGGATTGGTGGGAGCGTAAAATCGTGAACTATTTGCAGAATTACGCTTGAAGAAACAGACTAACTATTTCCCAATTGTTGCAGCTGCAACGTTTTCCCAAATTTCTAAAAAATTGGGACCCTCCTTATTAATTTTTGTCTTGCTTAGTTTATTGGGATTGCTTGACTCTACTGCAATCTTGATTTTTGAGGATGATTGTTGAATGAATATCTTTTATGCTGATGCTGCCTTTTGGTTTAAAGTATGACTTACGGTGATTTCTTATCTCACTGTCGGAACTTGTTGGAGTTATAAATCGGGGTTGTTTTCAACTGCGCAGCCGCCGTTGCGGAGGTTCAGTGGAATAACGACCCGATCCATAGCTCTATCTTCCGCCGATGCGCTCTTGTTTTTATTTTATTTTCGGCGTTTTTGTTTGAAAACCGTCGGAGCAGTAGGGCCTTGTATTGCCACTGTTTCGGAGGGAAGGTTGTAATCACTGTGACGAAAAAACTTTTACTCTTGCCGATCCCATGCTTTGTATTTTTATTGTCGCTGGCGGTGCCGTGATTGGACTTTTGAATCGGCGGTTAGTTGTGGTTTGTCCGATCATCGTATTTTGTTTTCACAAGGGCCTGAGTCTTTTGTGTTTCGCCGTTGCGGCTCTGGGGCGGACTAAACCTCTTCCCTACAGTTTTTCCTTTCGCCGATGATTGATTTTTCGCCGTTGGCTCGCTTAAAGTTTGGTTTTATTTTTCCAACTTTGACTAGTCTGCGGAACTTTTTGTTTATGCAGCTTCCGCCGTTGCGGTGTTCTAACGTACTAATAGTCTGAGACTTTAGTCATTTTGAGCTCCGATGTGAGGTTTTTTTTTAGTGTGTGTTTTGCCGACTTTTTTCACTGGTCTGCAGAACTCATAGCTTCTTCATCGCCCGCCGTTGCGGCTCACTGGCAGGTTGGAAGCCAATACCTTAGTCGTCGTGCCGCCCGATTTGCGGTGTTTTTCCCGCTGAATGTTTTTCACCGATATATATATATATATATGTGTGTGTGTGTGTGTGTGTGTGTGTGTGTGGGATTGGACATTATTCTATTATTATCTTTGCGTACTCGTGCCTGCGCTGTCCTTATCGTTTTGAATTAGGCGTTGTACCTAGCTGTCGGGAACTTGTTCGTAGGTGGCGTCACCATGGAAGTTTTCAAATTCTCCTTGTCGACTGCATAGCTCATTTCCAGGTAGGCCAACCATGTTTTTGCCCTTTCTTTTAAGTTTTTGGAACTAGGGTCTTGTCCTTGGTTAGGTTTTTTCCCGCCGTGTTCAATGGGCACATGTTTATGAGTTTATCAACATGTATGGTGGTTCACTTTGATAGTTAGCGGACGGGGGGGTTTCTCGGTGATTATTGCAAAGCCGTTATGAGTTTTCGAACCCTTTTCGACTGTTGAGGAAACTGGTGCAGACGAGTGTTACGCTGTCTGCACCGGTTTTTCTGGGTTTGCATATGGCCATATGGGGGGGAAATTTTCCTTTCTTTTGCAGTTGGTAGGCGTTTACCCTAGTTTTGTTTGAAATGTCGGAGGGTTTGAGTTCAATTATTTTGGTTTCCCGCGTGTTTTGGAACTAGGGTCGCAGATTTTTGAGGATAAGCCTCATTTGATGGGATTGATTTTGAAAGCAGGGAGTTAGAACGTGTTCTACTGAAGTCGATAACGCCGAGGGTTTTAGTTTTGATCAGACTTGTTTTTCTTCCCATTTTTCCATGTTTAATCTCGTCGATAGAGGTTTTACATGATTAGCAGGGTTATGCCATATGTTGTAAATCATATTGATTTTAGTCGTGGGCATGACTTAGGATTTTTCAGGACCTATCTTTTTGCAGAAAGTATTTGCTAGTTAGCCTTGGTTCTGTATCTACATAGATTTAGCTATGGCAAATATGGCCGAGGTAAATGCTTATACAATTTTTCTTCGTTCTTTGAATACTGGTTAACAACTCAAAGCCTAAAGGCATTTTGTTTTGTGACAGGGCAACTTTTCCAAAGACGAGATGTCGAAAAGACAGAAAAAGAAAGCCCACATTGCTGAAGGTGATATTGAGGTGGAAATTATTACAAAGACTGATTACATTTATGAGGATACTAGAGCCACCATCGGTGTGGAACCTGACTACAAGTGGGGCGATATTTACAGACTGATTTCAAACCAGGAGGTGCCGATACCGGGTTTGAAGAGTTAACAATATATGCTAATATTGAAAAATCTGCCTTGATGAAGATAGCTACAAGACCTGAGCTTTTCCCATGCTCAGAAGTGATTGGATGGATTCTGCCTAGGGCAGATGTGACTACTATGATTCTGGCCAATACTGCCAAGCAGGGCTATGCTGCTTATAGCCCTAGTTATTTATCATTAGCTTATCACTTACCAGAAGACCAAGTTTACCTAACTGAAGATTGGTTAAAGGAGATTAACCTAGACTTGGTTGAAACGGTAAAACAAATGATGATACCTGGTAAGAATTTCCGAACCAGACCATTAGGGGAATACGACACAGCTACATTAAGAACCCCTTATAGGTTCATTGCGTTAATGCTGAACATAATCTTTGGGAGAGCCCACGGAAGGAGTTTCAAGTTAGGATGGGTTCCTATTATCTTCTATGTATCCACCCAAGGGACTGTGTTCAACTGGGCAAACATTGTGTCCAACAGTCTCTCAACCTGCATTGCTTCAGCTATGGGAGGGGTGTCCCAGAAAAGGTCTGAGTTTTACATGAGCTCCATATTAATTGATTGTATACTATGCACCTAGCCATTTCCAAACCTAAGGTGCATATGGGACAGCGACAGAATCCTTGTGTACACGGCCTACAAGCCATTATGGGCACACAAATACTACAGTCATTACAGAGAAGTTTGTGAACATTTTATTATGCCCTTGTATACTTTGATTTTCTTGAAAGAATGCAATTGCATGTTTGAAGAGGCATTGAAATTCATTGAGGAGTATGCCAATTACTACTTGACTGAGGAAGGGATGTATATTAGAATGTATGGTTGCTCCAGGGCGCCTTCATTGCTTCCCAAATATGCCACTGATTATGTGGTACACAAAGAAGCAGTCATGCAGGTTTTCTTAGATGGTATAGGGAGTTTTTTGTTCGAGCACAAGAAGGCAACTTATCCTCCCATACCGTTCAGACTGGGAAGCTATAAGTTTTCAAAAGTTAAAAAGGCTGATGAGTTTGTACAGGAACTGAAGCAATTTCACTTTGGGGAAATAAACTTCCATAGAAATGATTCTCAGAACAAAGTTGCGGAACATTGCAAGGAAGCCAATGTGCATTTTGAATATACAAACCATTGGGATAAGGATGAAGAAACGTTCATAAATGCAGAAAATATGACTGCATTAAAAAGAAGATCACCACTAAAGGTGGTAAGGGCCAGGCTGAGCAAAAGAAAGCTAATGAAGAGGAGGCCAGTAAAAGAGAAGAAGATGCTAGGAGACTAGCATAGGAGGCCGAGAGTTGGATTAAAAGGGAAGAAGAAGAAATGAAGAAAGCTGAACAAGAAGCAGCAAAGAGTACAAAAGAAGCTGCCAAGAGGGAAGAAGAAGAAAGAAAAAAGAAAGAGGATGAAGAGCTAAAGAAGCAGGAAGCTGAAAGGTTGAAACTGATAAGGTCCACAATAGATCAACAAATTTCTGACCCTGCAAACACTCAGGGAGTACAAGATCAGGATTGTCCTAACTCCTAAGAGCCTACTACAACCGCTGACAGCAGTTTAGGGCAGGTTGTTGTTTCTGGATTAAGCTTGATTCCTTTTGAACAAAATAAAAGGGAAGAAGTTCCAGACTTCAATACCATTTTTTATGACAGAGAAAAGAAAATAATTGTGAAGAGGACTGAGAAGAAAGTTGAAACTGGGGAGCAGTCAGGGATGATGATAAATGATAAAACCTTGGTACATGGGATAGATAAGGACCCAAGAGTGACAATCCGAGCTGGAGCAGCATTGATCCACACCTCTGAAGATAATGTGGATCAAATAATGACAGACCTTGAGCAATCAAGGAAAATTGCTGCCCAATTAAAAGACACTCTGAAAAAGGAGAGGGATGAAGGCAACAAATTAAAGAGAAAGTGCGAATACATGCTGAATGAAGTGAAGTCTTCAAAAGAAAAGCTTCAGTCCCTCAAAGATGACAAGATGTCTTTAGAAGTTGCTATTGAAAAGCGAGGAGCAGATGCTCAGGATAGATTTTCAAAATTGCATCAGGAATATCAGGAGCTAAAGATAGAAAGGGATGGACTAAAAACAACAAATGAAACTCTTCATGCAGAAAGAGACCAACTGCAAAGCAAAGTTGGGGAACTGGAAACACAAAGGGATACCATGGAGGAGACAGAAAAACAGTTTCAGGTACAAGTAGCAGAGTTTAAGGGACAAATTGCTTCACTAACAGCATCTTTGAAAGAAGCTAAGGAACAACAAACCAGTATTCAGCCTTTCAAAGAGCATGCCCTAACACAAATAAGCAAAATGCACCGGTTGCAGGTGTCCATAGAAGAAGAAAGATGCAAAGTTTTGCAGGTACATAATAGATTAGAAGTAATTTTGGAGACTTCTTCGTATTTTGTAGATAGGTCTCAGGACATTTTGGAAGTCCTGACGGGAAGAATAGGAAGGTTGGAGGCCAATGAAGAGATTCCTGCAGACTTACCAGCAAAAGATCAACAAGGCTTAAGGCAGGATTATGACTTGTTGGAGTTTGCAATAAACATAGTAGAATAATTCAAGAAGGCTGTAAAGAAAATGAAAGGAGCTTGCACCGAGTATTGTAGAAGGCTGCTGATCACTTACAACCAATGCCAGGTGGCTGCTGAGTGGAGATTAGATACATTTCCAGAACATGACCTATTCATAGAAATGTTACAAAGCAGATATCAAGAGGATGAGCAGAGGATTCAACAGGTCAAAGTATTGTACGAACATATCTTGAAAGATGAAGTGGCCCATTTGGTAGTCAGTGTATAGTTACTGGAAGATCAACTATGCCCGAGCTCAGCCAGAATCGAAGTGATTAAAAATCAAGCTGCAAAGTTTGAGATTAACATTCATTTTCTCGAGCCTTCTGAATTTGAGAATATTGCATCAGAAGCCCAAGCATGGAAAAGGTTCCTAAATAATAAAGCGGGGCCCTCCACTTAAGTGCTTTATTAGTTTGTTTAAATGTAATATATTGTAAATTGTATGAGCACTCAATATAAGACAAATTTTGGGAGATGAAACATTGGGGAAGCCCAGGGGTCATTTGGGGACAGCCCAAAAGTTTTGCCTTTTGTATAAGTATAGGACAGTTAGATAGAGAAAAGACTTTTTCCCAGTTAGACTTGTGAGAACACATTGTAAGAGGAACTATTTTGTTTTGCAATATATAGTTACAATTTTGCCTGTTAGAGAAAGCTTTGGTGGAATGTTCGAATGCTGTTCAATGGATGTGGTTGAAGGGGAACTATTTCATTTTCAGCTTTTATTCTTTAACCGTGAGATCGTTCTAACTTGTTGAACCTATGTTCTTTTATGAATGCTCTCTGGTTTATTTTATGATAATTTCCACTATGAGCAATAAATGTTTTCACAGACAACGAGCTATCTTGTTGTTCATCCATCTATTCATGTTTATGTGTTTTGAATCAAAGAACAACTATCTGTGATTTTTCTTAATGCATGAACAATAATACATTACTCATTAACTGATAATCTCACTCCCTAGGGGCAACTTAGTTAGTTTTATTTCCTACTGTGTGTGGTTTAGATGCGAGAGAGTCTAAGATGAGAGGTAAGAACCTGCGCATCACATTGTGACCGCTCCTCGTATTCTTTATCAATCTGCATTTTAGATAGGCACTTGCATATCATACTTAAAGTTAAAAAACACAAAAATATATACCATGGACAAGGCCGCAACCGGTAAAACCTTTAATTTTTATTACTTGAACTACAGTAGTCGGACCGTAAACCGGACGGATTCCCCATACTAAACAGTTATGGGCTAGTTGGGAACGTTGACTGGGGAGAATCCCTTATTTTTGTTGCCTGCGATTTTCCAGGCCTTAACACCAATCTAAGGAGAAATTCTTCTCCGAGACAAATGATAAGTTTGTAGAATCGGTACCTCAGTCTCTAAAGAAGTTACTAGATGAAAAATACGGTAGACAATAAAGAGAAAGACCTACTCCAGAGGCTGACGAGAGGTGGATGTACAAATATGTCGGAGTGGTTTGAAAAAATAGCAGACGAGTTTTGTGAAGAACGCGTCGTGGAAGAGAGAGTCTCTGTCGAGAGTATCGAAAAGAGTTCTATAACGACTTCACTGATTAGTTTCTTTGCTCACTATTGACTCTTTTGTTTAAGTTCTTGATCGACAGGGTAGCAGGCCACATTGCTGAGCCTCATCCATCATTAATCGAACCGCCATCAAACACTCACTGGGCGGAAAAAACAAGTGTGGGATAAGTTTATTGCAGAAAGAGAGTGGGAATACTTTTTGAGAAAATAGACATAACCACCCGGGCTTACTAAAGCGTCGGGTAGGCTATGGGGGGGTAGCTGGTCATGTTTTGGGGTAGGGTAGATGAATTATAGTCGATTGTGGAAACCACCGCCAGCAATGAAAAGTCGGGCCAAGAAAGAAATAATTCGGACAATGTCACCAATGAAGAAGACGACGTAGATGAAGAAGTGTCACCGATGGAGGAATATTTGTGGATCATTAGAGGAAATTTGGAGTCTAAAATGGACCTTATAAAAAAGCGTGCCAACAATAAATTTTGTGAGTTGGAATTTAAGAACCAATAGAATTTCAATAAAATGAGTCAACCATAATGGTTGAATTGACATATTTGTCATAAAAGAAAACTACTTTTTTTGTTCATATTTTCGACATGTCTCCCTGTGTTTTTACTCAAATTTTAGGCGGGAGAGCTCGTTGGATGCGGAATTTAATTCCGCATCCAACGAGATGTCATCATCATGTTTTTTCAGGTATTTCTTATTTTTGGGGTAGCAGGGTCCATCAAAAGTATGCAATGTGGGTACTCGTTGGATGCAGAATTAAATTCCACATCCAACGAGCTCTCCCGCCTGAAGTTTGAGTAAAAACACAGGGAAATATGTTGAAAATACGAACAAAAAAATAGTTTTTTTCATTCTTCCTCCAAAATTAATAACTATTATTTTATTATTTTAACTATTATTTTATTATTTTAACTATTATTTTATCATTTTCCTTAGGAGGCCCATTTTAGACCTCAAATTTCCTCTAATGAGAGCAACGTGAAGCTCTCCAAATCAGTATACCCCAAAGCGCAAGTCTTCAATCTCTGATAAATTCAAACCATAGTTCCCAAGTGCAGGCCATTGTCAAAGAAGACCTAAGACTACGAGCTGGTGAGTTTGGTGTGTGGATTCGACTAGAAAGAGAAGGATATGATGTCGACCACCTTGTAATTCGTCGAATAGAAGAAGAAAATCAGGTGACATTTCAGTCATACCCATCCAACCGCGGTATCCACCTACTCTACCCAGGACATGAAGGAGCACCCCCTCAGCCAAACACATCTTTAGAGAACACATATTAGTCGGACTCGCAAAGAAGGATATCCGAGTCACAACAGTTTACCTGGACATCGATAGAAGGATTTGAACTAGACCGAAAACTTGTCGAGGATGAACCGACAAACAAAATTTCTAACATAAAGGAAAGTTCTGTTGAAAATAGCTATGAACAACACAGGGTTATAGAGAGTATCCTACCACTGCCTGAAGAAGATGTTGACACTGACAACATGGGGCATGATGCCGCACACATCCCCCTCTATGAGGGTGATGAGGATCCCAGATGACATTGGTTCGTTTCTGAATCGACATGGGAAACAAATGTAGTAACAAATGAAGATTGACAGATGGCGCAGTTCGTTGGTGGTTTGCGGAAGCGAGCACTGACTTGGTACATGACATACACTGAGAAAATTCCCAATGTGACTAAAGGAGAAATTAAGAAACAAGTTATTTAATTTTTTAAAACCCCAGATGTGAAGCATCTGGCGGCAAAAAAGTTAAAAACGACAGCTCAGAAATTGACAGAGACTGTCTGGGAGTATGATAAACGACTAAAGGACCTACTCAGCCAGCTGGATTATAATATAGATGAAAAATTATTAATCCAATGGTTTCTTGCAGGGATTTTACAGAAGATCCGGAGGAACATAAGTCTGGACACATTCAATACATATGAAGATGCACTCACAAAGGAGTTGCAAGTCGAGATGCACAAAGACTACCCAGTGGACCCTGTGGACAACCGTATCGAAGAAAAACTAGAAATAATGCAAAAATAATGATGGGAACTTAACCTCAAAGGAAAATATATCTAGTGTAAGAAATGCTTGACAACTGGACATACAAAATACAATTATCAACAAGACATTAGCCGAAAAGATGTATGTGTTGTTGAAACAAAATGCTTTTGTGATACTGCCAGGAACATCGGCTACATGCGACAAAATATTGTTCGTTCAACATGAAAAATGAAAAAGCTTCCTGGTGCACAATTTGCAAAGTTAAAAGCCACACAACAGCCGATTGTCACTTGAACCTGAAGAACCAACATAACTATCACATAGTTTATCAAACAAACGTTGTTGCACATAACAACAATAATAGTGAACATAATGAGCAAAGCAACCAAATATACGAAGGCCGAAGATATGAGCACCGGCATGATAATAATCGTCGTGGGGGATATGTAGGTCGGGGTCAATTCTTCGGAAGTCGGGACAACAAACCACGATGACCAATCCAGTGCTTCATGTGCTACAATGAAGGTCACCAGTATGCAAACTGTCCATACAAATACCGAACCGACCTAAAATTTTGTACCAATTGTGGTGTTGGTGATCACTCATTAGAGGATTGTCCCACCATGCTCGACAAAATTAATAAAAAAAAGAATGTTAATTTCTTGTCGTGTGTTCAAAAGTGTGATGTAATTCGTACAAAGAATTTGCAAATAGTCACTTGAAATTGAACAAAAAATGGCAATGATAATCCAAGAATAAGTAAGATAAAGAACAAAGAGGACTACCCTAATCCTATAAAGCAAAAGAAATTATATAATGATGCATCAAATATGTTTTAAGAATTCGCTAGACAAGAAGCAATTGACGATAGTCGACCGAATATATCTCAAGAACTACTTAACTTAATACATAATGATAACTCTACAACACAATTTATTGATCTATTATACAATATCAAGAACAAATATGGCATGGATAAACAAACTAAGAATATATGTAGCCTAAATCAAAAGGATAAGAGTGATTCTAACCCATTGGTCGACTTAGAAATCGAAGGATATCATGTCTAACAAGTTGTTCTCATCTTCGGATCTCAAGTGAACATTATGACAAGAGATACATGGGAACAATTGGGAAGACCTCAACTTAGCGAATCAGGCATATATCTAAAATACGCAGACCAAGGACTCATCGAACCTATCGGGGTATGGAGAAACGTCGACACAACCATAAAAGGAATTACCACAAAAGTCGACTTTGAAATCATTAACCATAAGGAAGGATCCATCTCCTTTCCAACCTTAGTGGGCCGACCATGGGGTCTAAATATGAAGGAATCGATCTCATTGGATAAAGAATGGATAAAGCTTAAGGGAAATGGGAAGAAAGTAATTGTTCCTATTCATCATTCACAAGGTGAACCATGGACGGAACCCACATATGAAGAGGTTGATGTCTGACATCTATATAAAATACAGAACACCGAAGACTATACCAAACCAAATATATATGGGGAACTACATCTAGGAAACCAAGAATCGGTGGGATATAACTCAGATGCAGAACTTTACGACTGGGAGATGGAAAACTATGAAACTCAAGCAAGGGGATGCTGGACTGTTCAGGCCATCCCAAGAAAACCGACATGTCAATGTTTTTCTGTCCATCATACCAAAGATATTCGAAATAAAAATTAGGGAATACCCTTCTTTAGCGCCAATCAAAATAGAAAAAAAATTAGCCTCTTCGGTATAAAGAGAGAGAATCACTAGTCCTGCATATCGAACAAGTTTCCAAAAACATAGGTGAACACGGTCGACTTCAAATCCTGGTCGAAACGTTTACAGGTCAAGCTGCTTGATGGTGGGAAACCCATCAGTCGAGACTACAAACGTGGATGACAAATTCAACATACTTCATCGAAAGATTTGGAGGGAAGAAGCTAACAAAACACGCACACATACCAGTCTTCACACAAGGATAAGACCCCAAAAATCACATAAGAATATGTGAAAAAATGGAGAATACTTGGTTACAAAGATGAACGAATATGGCTGCACCTATTTCCATACACATTAGATGATTAACCAAATAAGTGGTTTAAGATGGAAGAAGCACGAGGCGAAACATTCGTACATAACGAACTCAAAGAAAACTTCACAAAGGACTTTAAATTCATACCGAAAGATGACAAACTAGTCGAAGCAACGAAATAGATAAAAACATTCATACAACCGACCGTTCCTAACAGTTCGACACAAATTCACAGCTGACCAAAAGCATCATGAAATAACATTCAGTCTAATAAAATACCATAGTCGACAACACTTCGACTAGAAAATGAGTATACAAATGGAAAAAGATTTCAATGGAAATCTGATCACTCAGAAACAACAAAACAAATTGGAGCAATATTCAAGGTTGAATCGAAAGAAGATACCAATCAGATGACAACATAAGACTTTCTAGCATCATTTTCGCAATTCAAAGAAGGAAGTCGACAAATCAATGAAGGCAAGGTGCCAGAATGGATGGATGCAAAGGTTAAAACAAAAGAATTCGACATCTCCAATTATGATAGACCAAAAATGGAAAGAATAGGTGACTACTGGAATGAGGAACAAACAATATAAATTGTTAACTTGGTAAAATAATTTTAGGATGTCTTCGCATGAGACTATAAATACCTCAAAGGGTTAGTTCAGAAAATGGGCGAAATGAAGATTGATATTAAAACAGATGCAAGACCTGTAAATAAACAACCTTACAAACTCATTCACAAATACAAAGAAATAGTGAAAAAATAGATTGACAATATGTTAGCAGCTGGAATCATCTACCCAATCGACTAGTCGATATGGGAAATCCCAATGGTCGTACAACAAAAAAAGCATGACCCGACAAGATTGAGAATCTGTGTAGACTTCTGAGAGCTAAACAAAGTCACCTTAACAGACCCATTTTCAACCCCATTTGTAGATGAAATCCTAAATGAATACGCAGGACATGAGTGTTACTAGTTTACAGATCGATTTTCAGGATATAATTAAGTGCCAATCGCAAAGGAGGATCAAAAGAAGATGATATTTGTCTGTGAGTTCGGATCATTTGCTTACAAAGTTATGCCATTTGGCCTAAAAAACGCACCACCTGTATTCTCAAGAATAGTAGTTAAATATTTTCAGGAAAACATTTATAAAACAATGGATGTATACTTCGATGATTGGACGATTTAATCCATGTGGAAAGATCACTGCAAGTGGTTACGGCTAATTCTAGAACGATGCCGACAAATCCAACTATCACTCAACATAAAGAAATGCATCTTTGCAACCCCTATAGGAATTCTACCGGGACATATTGTATGTAAAGAAGGTATCAAAGTTGACTTCGCAAAAATAAAAATCATCCTCGACTTGAAACCTCCAGTGAATCCAAAACAAGTTAGAATCTTATTAGGTCATACATGATACTACAGGAAATTCATTCATCATTATTCTGATATGACATACCCTTTGGAAGAATTATTAAAGGAAGATCAGGAGTACAGATGGACTGAAGAATGTGATGCATCCTTCGACGCTTTAAATAAAAAATTAGTCGAAGCAACTATTCTCAGGTTTCCAAATTGGTCTGTCAAATTTCATGTACACATTGATGCATCAGGCATAGAAATAGGCACAATCTTAACAAAACCAGGAGACGATGGGATGGACTACCCAATCATGTATAGCAGCATAAAACTAAACAAAGTTGAACGTAATTATTCCACGACAGAAAGGGAAGCATTAGGAATGGTCTTTGCACTCCAAAAATATCAACATTATTTATTAGCTAACCCCTTTATATTCTACACACATCACCAAGCGTTGAAATATATAGTAAACAAATATTTACATCGTGGAAGAATCTATTGTTGGTTCTTGCTATTTCAAAAATTCGAGTTTGAACTTGTAGTTCGACTAGGAAGGCTAAATGTCGGAACCGACCACTTGTCGAGAATCGACACGAGGGAGGAACCGACATGAGTCGAAGATGATCCCCCAGATGCACATCTGTTTCAAATAGAAGCTGCACTTACAGAACTAGAAGAGATAACACAATTCTTAGAAAGTGGGCAAGCACATGAGGGAATGAGTACCAAAAAGAAACCTATTTTAGCAATGAAGGTTGCACCTTATAGTCTAATTAATGGGTTCCTATATAAAATGGGATTGGATGAAGTAATCCGTCGATGTGTTTTGGAGCATGAAAGAGAGCATAATGCATGAAGCACACTATGGCCCAAATGGAGGACATTTATAGTCTGATACGGTTGCTAAAAAGATACAATAGTCGGGACTATGGTGGTCAACATTACACAAAGACTGTCGGAATTTTGTCAGTAAATGTGATCATTGTCAACGTCTAGGTCGACCCCTACCAAGCACTGAGATGCCCTTAATATCGGTAAACCCAAGTTTAACGTTCGAAATTTGGGCTATTGACTTTATAGGACCATTCCCAGTTCTTGCTAGAAAGTCAGGAGCACATTACATCATAACAGCGGTCGAATATGTTACTAAATGAGTAGAGGCAGAACGTGTCGAAACCTGTTCTAGTGAAGTAGCTGCTAAATTCATTTACGAAAATATAATTACTAGATTTGGTTGTCCACAAACTTTAATCAGTGACCAAGGATCACATTTTATTAACAAAACTATTGCAGCTTAAACATACCAATTCAAAATCGAACACAGAAGAAGCATAGCTTATCACCCTAATTCTAATGGTGCAATTGAAGCATTCAATGAAACTTTAACAAGAGGCTTAACAAAAATTTGCAATACAGACAAGGATGACTGGGATGAGAAAATTCTTGCCATCTTATGGATGTACAGAACAACATATAAACAATCTACATACTAAACACCATTTAGACTTGTCTATGGGAAAGAAGCAGTCATTCCCCTACATTTTCGACAATAGACACCAGTAATCACCGACATATTACATATTAATGTCAAAGACGCTAAAAAGGACTGACTAATGCAACTAGCTAAGCTAGAAGAACATCGACTAATTGTTATACAACACCAAGAAATTTGGAAGCTATAACAGAAATCATGGCATGACAGGAACATCAAAAACAAAAACTTGTCGATTGGAGACCTTGTGTTATCGTATAATAGTCAAGTTAAAGGAAAACCTAAAAAGTTGCATATACAATGGATGGGACCTTATATCGTTGAAGATATCAATGCCAATTGATCAGTCCGACTGAGAACGTTACAAGGCAAAATATTTTGAAAAATGGTTAATGGTGCCCGACTAAAGCGATATGAGAACTGGAAAAAAAAATTAAAACTTGAAATATATATATATATATATATAAAGGTTACATTATTATTACAAAAATCCCAAAAAGATCTATAAAAACCACAAAAACCTAAAAAGAACAAAAAGAAACAATCTAGCAAGATAAAAATGACAAGGAATTACTCTTACGAAGGAAGTAGTAGAATGCCATTCAGAAGAATTAGCAATTGAAATCATAGCCATTGACATAATGACTATGAACCATTGTACCGACATTTCCATAACCATGATGGACATCGACAAAAAGAAGGTTCAACAGTCCAATCAAACCATCATGATAACCGACAGAAGGAGCGCCAAAACCAGCGCGCATTAAAAGAACCATCGACAGAGCGTCCTTTACAGTCAAATCCGCCATTAATAGCTTCATCAACCAGATCGTCGTCCGCTCCACCTATAAATACTACATTAGATGAAGACTTCACATTATTCTACAAAGAGCTAGAGAGACAGAGCTATCCGACTTCTGAGATTAAAATACCTGTCCAAAAACCAGAGCAATTTACTGACAAGATGACACCAAAGAAGACAAGATATGCAACCAGTAGACAAAGGAGCTAGCATCTGCTACAACTCCATTGGTACAAAGACTAGAAAACATCAGTAAAGCGAAAATTCAGGAAACATCATGGTCGAGGCTATGGGAAGAAATAAGAAAATGGGCATACATAGAAAAGATAATGACAACAGAAGCTCAAAAAGTAAATTCCAACACTATTGTGAGCTATATAAATGCACCGATAATGGAAAGCTTCAGAGGGACGAAGGAAATCATATAAAAATTCATCATCAGTCGGTACCACAATGGGAAGTTTTACTTCGACAAACCCATTGATATATCCGAGGAGAGTCATTTACAAACTTACAGGATTATCGAACAAGGGTGAGCCAGTTCTAGTCGGTTCAAAACCAGGGTTAGTTGAAAAACTAACCGACACAGCAACCGGGAAGAACTCTAAAGGTTTGGAAATCAGTAAAATCCAGGCCACAACACCCAAGATGGTGGCAAAAATCGTGTCTACAGGCTTAACCGTTACAGGATGTGGGTGTGATTTGAGGCTTGATATGTTAGAAGCCGTCGATAGTATAGCAGACACATGGAAAAACTACTATTGGGCACAATACTTAGCTAACCTTGTCATATGGATTGCGATGTATCACTTCCAACCTATTGGAGACCCACAGTTTGTTGAGCCGACAAGATTCCACATGTGGAACTTCAAGCCCTTTTTAATCGCTGGGAATTCTCAGGAATTAGAAGCAACTAAAGTGTTGTTAGAGAACTAGTTCCAAAATCTTAAGATCAAAACGACTAGATGGAGGGTGCCCCAAAACATCCGAAGAAGTCTGCCGCCGACAACGCACATCCAGATAGAGTTGGATCACATTGCAGTCTGTTACATACAGGGAGCTGCAGCGAAAGCCAAACCCCTTGACTATTATCCATCGGTTAAGGATATTTTCATAGAGTTAGCCCGACAATCCAATACCAAATTCCCATACCAACGATTGCAAAGAAGACTGATCAACAGATTGTCGAGCCCCTAACTGACTAGGAAAAGAGGAATATTATGAAGTACACCTTCATATAAGCACTTTCACTCTGGAAGACACCTCAACAGAAGAGGTAAACACTCTTCAAATAGTAACAATACGACAGACACAACAAGACCTTATATCGACACAACAACAGGAGGAGGAGGATGAGCAATCAGATGAAGAAACGCAGACCGACAAACCAGTGTATGCTATGACGAAGTAGAATCTCCAACAACTAGCTCTAGAAATATCCAAATCCCGGAAGAAGAAAAATAGTCCAGAAAAAAGGGAAAGGAAAGCGTAGACTCATTCTTCCAGAGGAGTCGGATGATGAGGAGGAGTTACTCGCCAGAGCTGCAGAGATATTAGAGGATGCTGCTAAGAACAAGGTATCCATCGAAAAACAGTTCAAGTGATTCATGGAAGAAGAAACAAAGCAAGCAAAATCAAAGAAGGTAATATTCACCACTCATGAAGTAGAGTCTGTTGATTTAACTTCCACTCCACCACCTCCATCCCCAACTCCAATAGTTCAAGAAGAAGTACCAAACTCGACCTCTGGTCCCTCATCAAACCCTTACAAAGAGGCGTTAAATGAAAAACTCAAAGAAAAATTTGATAAAGACACTAACCTGCAATAATTCATCAACAAACTTCCCAACCTTTTCCCCGGTGCTCAATAGATAAATACTACAAAATCAGTTGTTGAGTCAGGACTGTCCCAACAATTTCTTACAATCACCCAACGACCTGATCAACCACAAAAATATGCCCCCAAACTGAATATTGTCGGAGTTATTAAATCTTCATTCCTAAGAAATCCCGACAAATCATCCCAAGTTGTCACAACACAAATTTCATCATTTATACCATCCACTGGAAATCCTCTCCTCTCGATTAATGAAGTAGACAAAGGAGCCATATCATGTGATATGGATGCAAATGACCAAATTGAAACATTGGCAATAGATAAATAAATAGTAAACCTCCTCAATTCTGTCGAAACTAATAACCCTGTCGACTTGCAACCAGAAGTCGAAGATCCTATGCCGAGAGATACCCTTCCGACCACCCCATCAACTTATGAACACCCACCCTCGCCTACACCACCTTCAACCTCAACTCCACCTTCAAACTCAGTTCCACTGTCCACACCACCAACAAGTAAACAACCAGCCACAGACCCCATCTCCGAAACACAGTCGGTAAACCCCAAATTACCAGGCATCACAACATAGCAGCATCCAGAACAACAATAGACATAATCAGTGCCGATAGGGGCAGAGGTTGCACAACACAAATAACAATCTCGATGGAAAAGAAAAATAAAGGAGAAAAAGGAAACATAGGAGGAACAACAAAAAATAACATCAACCATCCACCTGGCCTAGCTAGGGTCGACCATAATGGTGGATACACATAAAATCAAGGACAATGAATTGGATCGATTGCTAGAGGCCCTTAACAAAGAGTCCAAAGAAAGGAAAGAAAGAAGACAAGCACAGATTGAAAAACTGGAAGCAGAACACGTCAAATTCCTCACAAAATGCAGAGATCTGACAAAAGCAATCATTCTAGTACCAGAGGACACCGAAACCGACATACCATTGGAACATGCATACCAACTATTCGAAAGTGTCATGTCTAGTCTACAAATTCAGCCACAGGCAAGGAAGGAAGAGCAGACAGAACAATCCTCTGTGTTGTTAAGGAAATAGTTTTAAATGTTTTCAGAATCTCATAGTGATGGAAGAACACTTTGAGGAATCCAATGTCACAAAGGAGGTCCTAAAGAGTTGGCTCACCTATTACAGCCAAATATTTCAGCAGATTAGGAATACACGGGAGCAAATTAAATCACTTCAGAGACAATGAGGTGACACAGAAGAACTGAGAAAAAAAATTCAAGACCAAATCATGTTAGAAACAAAAAAAATGGACAAACTTGAGAAACAAGCACACCAATGGTTAACTCAAGCCAATCCTGGCTTGGACAGTCTTGACGGGATTCGTCCGCACATGAAAAGATTACTCGACACTGCAGAGGAGAAAGCACAATTTTTGGGCCCCGACATGAATAATATTATAGACTTATCGATACAGGAGAAGATGTCGAACTTGTCAAGCATCACAACCTCAACCATCGATATTTCGAAAGCACTCCGCAATTGGACAAAATTTCAGCATTAGCTAGCAGTGACAGCAGAAGCCATTGTGGATATTTGCGTACAGAAACAACCATCCATCCCAACAACATAGTCCATAAACAAAGAAATTATAGGAACTACTTAAGACAATCAATTTTGTTACCTCCCCTATTTCTTCGGGACGAAGAAAAGTTTTTTTCCTGGGGGAGATGTTGGAGGAGCTAGTCGGTTAGCCAACTAGACTAGTTAGTGGACTAATTATAGATTAGGTCGGCCTCATCGGTCGTGTCGATTGAGTGAAACGACATGTAGTTACCATAACTGTTTTGTAAATGTATAAATAGGTCGTTGAGCCAGATATGAACTTGGTTCGGTTTGATGTATGAACCCACATGTGTTATTGAACCTGTATTCTACCCACTATTCTTGTCTCTTGTCTCTGTTATGATTATATGATTCTTTATGTGTATTATTGGTAAGCTTGCAATCTGAGTGATTACAACAATCTCCACCGTTGATGACGTTTTAATCTCAACCGTTGGAAGAAAAATTAAGTTAGGTTTGTGTCTCTCAAAAGATATATAAAGAAGAGACCCCCCTCATTGTATCCCATCGGAAAATTTGGCACTATTGGCTCTTGAAGAATAATAGAGAAAATTCTCAGGGATCTCTTGTCTTATGTGGATGATTGAATAATGTTCTTTGTGATTTATTGATGCTATTTTTCGCTTGCATTGGAGTATTGTGGTGAATATCTTTAGCAAATTTTGGATCCATTATTTTTACTTGCAGGGAAGAAGGCGATTTGACAGGGGTGCACTGGCTGGGGAAACCCTCTTCGCATCTCTCAAGTCGTTGTGTTAACATGGAGTGGTTTTATCTACAATTAATCATTTTCTCTTATCTTTCATCTTCTTACTTGCATTCATCCTTTTTCTTGTCGATCTCATTGTTGTTTACTTGGCTTGGCAGGAGAGAGGGTGCCCTTGTGGGTTCCTAGGCGATTTTGTGGGTTCCTGGGTGATTTTCATGGACTTGGATCTTCGTCATTATTCCACTTGATCTGTGCGGGAATAGTATTCATTGGTCTGGAATTCATCCTCAGAAACATCAGTTAATTTCTTCTAGGTAAGATCTATCATTATTCTCTATATCTAATTGGGGCTGCATTTTCCTTTCACATCAAACCCTCATCTAAAACCCCCATTTTCTAGATATGTAGGTTCTAGTTTGCGGCAGTATATAAAACTTAAAACCCACTTTGGAATAACTCTAAAACCCCTGGGTTTAAAATTTCATCATCATCAAAATCCATTTTCCCATCCAACGCACTGGTCTACTTCTTAGGTGAAGACACACTCCTTGGGAGGAGTGGGTATTTTCAGATCTATGAACTGGGTATTGCTAGTTTCACCTCCAATCACCTTATATTACACCTAACAATCAAACCGAGTGTCTAATTTCACTTAATTGCACCATTTACCCCTAGATTCAAATTTCCATGATCAAAACCCTAGGGTAAATTGGGGCTTTCTACTCAGACACTCTTAACCTCTTAGTAATTGTGTAAAACTCTAATTAACTATAATACTAAGATATATAATCAAGTTTCCCTAGGTTAATCGCTTGCATTCCTTGTTTTCAAGGTTATCTTGGTTATAGAGACGCC
This sequence comes from Pseudotsuga menziesii, assembly GCA_001517045.1. Lineage (NCBI taxonomy): Eukaryota > Viridiplantae > Streptophyta > Pinopsida > Pinales > Pinaceae > Pseudotsuga > Pseudotsuga menziesii. Next base: position 52,374 of record LPNX010625500.1, on the reverse strand, counting down.
CCCTGGGCTTAGTATTTTCACTACAGTCTGAAGTGTTGGTATCCTCGACTAGTGTGGCATCTGAATTCTTTCAGAGGTCTTGGATATCGTAGGTCGTGACTTTAGTTTCCTTTCCTCTACCATCCTGGATAGGAACACCCCACGGCGAAACTATAAGATTCGTGATAACAAGAGCCATATACAAGTACTAGTAATGAAGACTTGGAGAAGCAATGAAGTGAAGAGCCATATTGGATGCATTCAATTGAATATCAGTCTCAGTCGTCGACTTCATGTGTAGAGGTTCCTTATGATTTGGAGCAGCTTGGGGCTTAGACACAAAGTTATGATTTGAGAAGTCTTATTAAGGAGTATGATAAAGCAGTGGATCTACCTCATCATACAAATGTGTACATTAGTCCTATCCAATCTTCGATAGGAGCCTAAGGGAGGAATTTCCAGTTTGGGAGGGAATTTGATGATGCATTACATGCCTATGATCTCCCATCCAACCCTCCCATCCTAAATCATCATACAGGTTTGCATTTCCTAAATAAGGTATCCTTGTTTTAGCTCGTAGCCAAACACAAGGGGAAATATATGTATACTAATAAAATATTAAGGTAGTTGCATTGGATTTATCATTTCACTTAACATTTTGATGATATCATGCTTAGAGTAGGAAAATAAGCTCCTCTAGTGAGCATTTACTTTCTACATTGTTTTTTTAGTTTTGTACTTAGGAATAAATATCCTTTTCGTTAGTTAAGTTTTGTTTTCATTTATTTTTTAATAAATAAACTTATCGTTCAATGGTCTTTTATAGAACTTGTGATATTAAAAGTTTGGTCTATCAAGTTGAGATGTTTTTCTCGTATGCTCTCCTTGCAACTAGAGATTATAAGCTTCTCGCATGCTCTCCTTTCTTAGAGACCATATCGAGCACACGTCCCTAGTTGAAGCCATATGTTACCACCTAACTTGTACTTAGTTGGACTTGTAGTTGGGGCGTCAATGTTTGAACAATTCTCTTTTTCATTATCAACGTCCAAAAGTCCTTGTAGGACCAATTTGGCCTCTTTTTTTGGGGGGATCCAGATGTTACCACCTAAGTTGTACTCAGTTGGATTTGCATTTGAGCCGCTAATGTTTGAACAAGTCTCTTGTTCTATATCAACGTTTAGAAGTCCTTGCAGGGTCAATTTTAGGATCTTTTGTTTGTTTTACTAATTATTAGTTCAGTTTTACTTGCTTAGTTCCCTTTCATTTTTCTTTTAATTGCATAAGTAAATAACCCACTACGCTTTCCCGAAGTATGATACTACTGAAAAGGCTTGCCTAAGTAGGTGGTATTCAGAAAAGAGATTCATAGTTTAGTAATTAAATAAAATTTACATTTCTTGCAAGTAGTTTAATTTCTGTTAGTGCTTTATTTCCAATAAAGCAATACAATTTTGCTACTTGTCCCTCGTATGTTGTTGTCCACTGCAGGCTTTTCTGATCCATTAAACAATGAAAAAAGGAACTCGTAGCACTTTGTAATCAACTCCATGTTTAACTAAAATTAACTTCCCTTTAGACGGAAATCCGATGTCTTACCTTTGTCTTTTGTGGGAAAATTTCCCAGTGAAAAGGGAACAACTAGGTATTACCGTGGGGACTTGGGCTACACCCTAGTTGGTGTCAATGTTGGACATGCCCTCACGACTCCAATCTAGCCCTTCTCATGTGGAGCCACACTTGGAAATCCATACATATTCCACGTACCCAAGAGTAAATCAGAATCCCCTTCCCGTAATCCACTCATCCATAATAAGTAAAATTGACCAAGAGGCACAACAAAACAATTTCCCTCCAGTAGCAATCACTTAGCTATTTTGGCACTGGTCTACTTCACAATCATATCTACTTAAAACAAGTGATGTGTCATGGATTAAATTGTATCACATTTTTCTATCATTAATTGTCTTTTATTAATGCTCTTGTTTTCGTAATTCATTTCAAACTCCTAGATTAACTTTCATCTTCGTAACTTAGCTTAAAGAGCCTTTGTTTATTTTATTAGGAATCACCCCCTTTGGATTCTCTAGGAGTTGGCCAAGACAGAGGAGTTGATTGTTGAGTGACAGTATCTCAACTCGTGACTTTCCCCAAAAGATGCACCCAGTGGCTTGAATATTTATGCCATGTTACCTAAAATATGTATTAGGAAACAACAAGATCTATAACCGCAAGCCCTATGGCCAAAACGACCCACCAATATTGATCCTATTATGTAAAAATAAAAGATTATAAAATACTTTCTAGATAATATCTATCATGCATTCTCTGGTTATCATTTATGGTGCTTTTACCATCACAACTTTCTATAGCTTATAAAAGCTCCAGGGAAAGACAAGCAATACAACTACCACAAACCAATACTTCAGGCTTTGTTTAGGTGTTCTCTATCTTCTACAACTGTGCATAAATGCCAACCCGACCTGTGAGTTCTTTCTTTCTCAAACTAGGCTGGTCCAAACTCCTCTTCTCCTTTGCCAAACCCCTCTTTCCTCATCTCATGCTTTTACATGTGTGCTTACTAGGTAGGTGCAAGGCCAACGACCTCAAGTGAACATTCAATTTCAGGCCCAAGAAAAAATCATGGAGACCTTTTCATTCCTCACTCTCAAGTTTCCCAAACAACAACAAAAAATGTCTTCCCTAGCCTTTGTAGATGCCTAACAACCTATGCGAGAGATGTGGATTTCTTGTCATGTTTGTTTACCATGTGGCAACCTTTCATTGGTTGTGGAACCTTCTAAGGCCCCTTTGATATATTTTGAGTCCTCCTTTTCCATGTGTCACATAGTTATTGGTGGAGGTGCTCCCCGTCAATATTTGTGGGGTCCCTTTCCCTTTGCAACTAAACTCTTGGCGAGGTTGTCTCGATGGATTGGGGTATTCCCCGTTGAGTCCCTGATGCAAAGAGGGGACTCATAATGCCATCGGGCATGTGGTGGAGACTCCACAATGAGTTCGGGGTGATCCACCAATACTTAAGCGCAACATTTAGTACCAATTGGGACTTTTGGAGGAGTCTTCCAAATTTGGAAGTGGGATATTTTTTGTAGATTCCCTAACACAAAGGATTAGCATCAAGTACTCTTGGGTTGGGTGAGGGAACGTCCCCACCTTATTACTCAATCATTCACTATACACCACATGTCCAATTCACTTTGCCACATCATCACACTACCTTGCCATCACTTTGCCATGTTGGCAACACTATGCCTTGTCATCACTTTGCCATGTCAACATGCACACACCAAGCATGAAAACAATGGTTCTTTAGCACATAAAAAAAACCAAAGAATCTGCCACTCATTCATTTCAAAATTTCAAGGATCCATTTGGATCAACACATGAAAACCAACATTTACATGTTGGAAGAGTAGCCTCTACATAATATCCCATTAATTGCAAATGGGTTTACATTACTAAATATAAGGTTAATGGTTTCTTGGATAAATGTAAGGCAAGGTTTGTCATAAAGGGATCTGCACAATGTATGGGTGGACCATGAGTATACATATGAACATACTGAAGTTGGTTACAATCAAGTTAGTTCTAGGCATGGTTGCTTATTTGTGCTAGAACTACATCAAATTGATATTCAAAATTATTTTCTTAAAGGAGATTTAGAGGAAGTTTATATGTTTTAGTGGTAGGGAATCTAGGGAGCAAGTAAGGAACATCTAGTGTGTAAATTGGTCAAAGCTCTTTATGGGTTGAAGCCTCAAATCCTTGATTCATTAAGATAGACAAACATCTTAAAATATCTTGATTCAAAAGAATCCCTTTGGATCCAAATCTATGTGTCAACGACATAGGTAATATAGTAATATGGCATAATCATCACCGATAGTGATTTCAAAGAAATTCAAAAAATAAAGTACTTAGTTGTTAGGGTACTTGGGTCAAAGGACAAGGGCAGTGACTACACTTTTTGACAACATTTTCAACAACAACAAAAACATGCACATTGCATAATATCATTTTCAACAACAACAAAAGCATGTACATTGCTTCATTGAAGTTTTGAACAACCATACAATGATTAGAAAATCAATAAGTAATCAACTTGATCATTATCATTTGAAAATTGAAATTGAGATTAAAAGGTCTTCAATCTTAAAAAGTTAACCCAAGTGGAAAGTACATATGTCATAATAAATTTGGCACACTTCACTACTTCAATGCCTATGTTGTCCACAAATTGTTAGCAAGAATATAACACCAAAATCTTATCACTATTGCATTGTTTTTCCCTTCATTGCTGAAAATAAATAGTAAAAATAAGAAGTTGATTGGTGTTTGAGGTACATGAGGGCGTAAGTGGTACAAAAGAACAATAATATACGAAAACGAATTTTCAGAAACGTGGTTCCACAACCCTGCAAATTTCTGAAACAAGGAAACATGAGTAGAAAAGTTTCCCTCACGTACCCAAATTTGGAGATGCTAAAAAACACAACTAGGGGACATTTCCTCGAAATCGAAATACGTTTCCTGAGTTTCCTCCTCTCGCGGTTTAAAACTTTAAAAAAATGGTCTTTACGAGTCTTGCGGTTAACCCTAGTAATGCTTTTTAGCATTTAGTCGCCGATTTCCATAGTTGTCGACTTCCATAATCCAATTTGGCATTTTCCTAGCACATTGTCTTGAGGAATGATGCTCATTTGTCATTTGACATGTTCTACATCTTTCCATTTTAATTTTCCTTCTCTTTTAATCTTGATATATCAGACTTGACTTTTTGACTTTTAACTTTTAAGCCCCAATACATTTAAAAGTTTGTAAGTTTTACGTCACTATACAAACTTCAATATGGTTGTATTTTCAATTTTGTTTTTAATATTAACCAGTTCTAATTTTAATTTATAACTTATGTATGGTTGTAAGTTGTAATCTAAATTTCATTTTAGATTTATTTTAGTTATATGATTTATCATTTATGAAGTTAGTGGTTTAGTGTTTATATGATGACAAACACAATACATCATGTTAGTGTTACTATTTTGTTACTATTAATCTTCGGAATCTTAAATTATAAAATATTAAAATTTCAATATATAAATTTTGTAGTGTTCCTGGTGGAGTCTCCAACGTTGAAGACCCCAACGTTCCATTTGACGTTTCCTAAAATCCGGGGGATACTTTAAGCTGAACAAAGTTCGCTCACACAAAACGTATTTAAATATCTGGAATATTAAATAATCCATAATATTTATAATAGAATGTATAAAATATAATTGAATAACATACGAATATGATTTTTACAATACAATTGTGACCCAAATAAATAGGCTTACTTCTGCCTTTTCACATGAAAAGACATGCCTTTTACTTAACTTAGATAATTAATCATTTCTAATTATTAGTTATTGTATTTATTTATTATTATTATTATTATTTAATATTTAATATTTGAATATTTTATTTATTGCATTGCCTTCCTCATCTGGATGCTTTGTCCTCAAAGCATATATCTTATCAAACTTCTTTATAATTTAATATAATAAGTAAAACCATGTGCAACCTCATAAAATCTCTTCGTTAACTTTTTCTCTTTTTTTCCCACTTCTTCTAGTAATATATATATACACTTCTTATTTGCATTCAAAATAATTTATTCTTTTCTCCTTTTTTATATTTTAGATTAACTTGATTGAATCTTCTTTCATACTATTTTTTCTTCTTTTCTTTTTAATTTTTTTTTCACTTTTTATTTGAATGAAATAATTAATTAATTCAAATTGATGGCCAAAAGCCAGATTAAACAAAGTGAAAATAATAGTTTTGGAGAAGCTCCAAGAAGGGTTTGTGGCCAAAGGTCGGAATCAAGCCCAAGAAGGGGCTCTGATACCACATGAGCCGAACAAAGTTCACTCACACATAAAACTTATCTAAAATATCTGGAATATTAAAAATATTCCATAATATTTACTAATTTAGAACATAATGTATAAAATATGAATATTGAATCAGATACAAATATGATTTTTACAATACACTTGAGACCCAAATAAATAGCCCTGCTTGTGCCTTTTCACATGAAATGACATGTTTTTTACTTAGATAATTAATCATTTCTAATTATTAGTTATCTTTTTAATATTTTTATTATTGATTAGTATTTAGTATTTGAATATTTTATTTATTACATACTTCTGTATAGGAGTAGTCTAACGGGTCGACGATTTCGCCCGGCGTTAGACTACTCCGTCCACCCATGCCGTTAACGATCTCGCCGAAATTCAATCCGGCACTATCACCGAGGGTCCCACATAAATCTTGTTTTGACATGGATCGATCCATTCGAGTAATTACTAACCACCCCGGGTTGGTGACTACTCCATCCTCCCGACTCTGCATCCATCTCCTCCAACAATACTCTGCAACCTTTCCCACTGTAAGCTCGGCTTTGAACCAAACAAGTTTAGACAACTCCCCAACTCGCAAGACGCCTGTCCGCTGTGACATCCCCTGCTGGTCAAGAGTTGGATTGACGGTCTCGCCTCGCCCTGTCATTCTCATTAAGCTACCAAAGGTAAGAACAGTTGCTCCGTTTCGATTGTCTGCGGCCATGAACTCTGTAGCTTTTGTGGTCCAAGAAGGTATGTAGTACTCATGATGGGCATAAAGATGAGCTGACAGGCTTTACTTTGTGTTGATAGTTGGACCTCGATTGGGGTTTAATTGTAAGTCTAACTCAATGCTGATTAGACACTCATTGTGGCTGGGAGGTTTTCCTACAAATTATGATCAAAGCGGTTTCTACTGCACTTTGTTCATTGTGATTCTGCTGACGTGAGTTATGTCCCAATCAGTCGGATAACTTGCACTCAAAGTGCTCTCCCTTTCAACGTTTTTTTTAATGGGAAAATTCGCTAATCAGCTGGAAATTACAAAATCACAATCTTTAAAACTGCAATTTTTAAAGGGTTTTCGGGATCTCTGAATTGGTATAGAACCTCAATTTACAACCTGAGCAACGGATTTGACAATTTCTACGATTAGTCATGAATCCAGAAACGTTGCTGGAAATGGGACAATTTATATGCCAGTTATCACACTCCATTCAGATCATTTATTTCCTTATATAATCCAATGAAACGCTGAAACAGTACCTATTAGTCTTATGCCTTGAAAACACGGCTAACCCTGCTTGTTGACGTTACTTAATTTCAATCGCTCATATTCAAGATGAAAACCTTCTCTCCCAAAACACGATCTCTGCACATACTCTGAGAACCTATCTCCATAGCACCTAGGTGTTTCCACAATGAAAGGTGTACACGTGACAAGGAAACCAGGAGGAATCATCTTCATCAAGGAGGCATCAACTGATGTCTTCATGCAATTATCATATTCTAGCTTACTTAGCATGACCTTCCATCATAGATTCCTAACCTCTTTAACCATTTTCAACGCTGCACTACCCAAAACACGATCTCTGCACGATCTCTGCACTAACCTCTTTAACCTTCTCTCCCAAAACACGATCTCTGCACATACTCTGAGAACCTATCTCCATAGCACCTAGGTGTTTCCACAATGAAAGGTGTACACGTGACAAGGAAACCAGGAGGAATCATCTTCATCAAGGAGGCATCAGCTGATGTCTTCATGCAATTATCATATTCTAGCTTACTTAGCATGACCTTCCATCATAGATTCCTAACCTCTTTAACCATTTTCAACGCTGCACTACCCACACTTCTCATTGACAAAGCAGAGAACCAAAAAGGAAGCACTACCAAAACACTTAAACCAATGACCAATTTTCATGTCCATTGTCAAGACATCCATATTCTAAATTGCAGGACAACTGACAAGGCTCCAAACAATGCAAGTCACACCAATGCAACTGAACCAATTGAGAAACCATTGCCAGCTGCATCAAGGACATCAGTTATTTCCAAGATCTTGTGACTCATGCCAGCCATCTTAGCAACTCCACCAGAATTATTCATTGATAGGCCCACATGCATAAATCACAAATCCAACAAAACAACTACTGCGATACCATACCTGGCAGAAAATAAAACTGACAATACTTGCTGCAATTGCAAATATAGGAATAACATCAGATTTATTTTTCCAAGAGAATAACATCAGATTTATATCCCAATGCCAACTCAAATATAACATTACTTTCTGCTCCTGTCCTGCGTGAATCAACATCTTGGACAGGTTGTAAGTGTTACTTGTGTATTACTATGACAAAAACCATAACAAGGCCAACCACAAACCATGAGCAACATGGAAAAAAATCTCCCAGTACTTTAAAACCTTCTTGACACCAAAATTGAAGATGTTGAAGGATTAAGGAAATGCAACCAAACTTGCAACAACAATGCCAATAGTTATAAATACCAATAATAAGTTTCCTTTTCAATGCAAGCTCAATTTCCTTCACAACCCTGATCTTAAATATGTTAGTTGCAAACAGAGTTGTGATTAATAATCTTTGTTATGTTGAATATCAAAATGCTACATTCAAATACATGGATATTCTATCTGGAAAGATTTATAGGTCCAGACAGCATCTTTTTTATAATACTAGTGGAAAGATTCACAAGAGTGTTGACTTGCTTAAATTGCTCTTAAACCATAGTTCCCAAGTGCTTGCTTCCCTAAACTACCCTTAAACTATAGTTCCAGAGTGGTTACTTGCCTAAACTTCCCCATAATTCTATAGTGATTACTTGCCTAATCTAGCTTTAAATTTTTGTTTCGAGTGCCCAAATTCTCCAACATCTTTTAAACCATAGTTCCATAGTGTCCAAACATCCAATCTGCACTTAAAACAATGAATTCCTAGTGTTATAATGTGTCAACTGCCCTTAAACACTCTAGGTTACCAAAATGCCCAAACTACAATTAAACCATAGTTTCAATTTGCCTAAACATCCAGACTGTCCTTAAACCGCTGTTTCTGTGTGGCCAAATTCCCAAACACTCTAGTCCCTTAAACTTTTCTTTCAATTTCCACAAGTGTCCACAGACTTCAAAAATCACAGTTTCACTGATCAAATAGCCAATCTGTCGATGGTCACAATTTCAGTGCTCAAGTGTTCAAGGTGCCTTAAAGTCCATAAGTGTAAGTTTCCTAAACGTCCAATTTGTCCTTGAGCTCAAAATACTAGGTGCTTAAGTATCAAAACTACATTTAGCCATGAATTCAAGTTGTTCCCATTACATAGATTAACCATATTTTTCATATATCACTGCATTATGTCATATTTGTCATAGGTGAATAGAAGAGAAGCACAACTGATTTGTAGGAAGGATATTCATAAGAAGTACTATACCAATCTTGAGGTTTATTTGAAGAGCAGGTAATGGTTATTGGAGGAACCCAACCTAAGTATGTAGTTGATATGTGATCAGGAAACCATCTCTTTACCAGGTAAACGGGACAATTGTAATTCTAGATTCTGATTGTGTGGAAAAGTTTAAGAAATGATATGGCACCTTAGATTCCCTTAAAAAAATTATGGTGCTCAGGCATGGGGAGATAGTGTTCACTGTTTGAGAAGCAGAGGATGTCTATTTCCAAGAAAAGGGTCCTAAATGATAAAATTCCAATGCTCTCCGATTTCATACTGATTCATCAATCCATTTCATCCCATGTGATACATGTAATAGACTAATATCATCTTCACATTTTATAAGCAATTCGTATGAACCTCTATGTGGCTACTTTTAGAAGTCATACTTGTATTTCTATCTTCATTTACAACAACCTTCATTATCTATTTTTCATTTTCCTTTTGACTATATCTCAGAGTCATTTCCTCCATGTTCATTGCAACAATAGGTCATTGCAACTATACATCAACAATTGCACTTATCAATTGTGTACAATCTTCACTCTAATTTCCCATATGAGATTATTCTACCTCATCTTTTCTTGTAACATGTAAGTGTTGGTTGTGCCCTTCTTGTAACATAGCATGATAATTGGTTTGGGCCGTATTAAAATGCAGTTTCAGCACTTGAAATGGGGTCTATATTATTTTTCCCATTCTTTTCCTCTTTTGGATGATTTTCTGACATGCATGATAAATGGCGTCTGTATTATTTTTCCCATTCTTTTCCTCTTTTGGATAATTTTCTGACATGCATTTTTAGCTACAAAAATGAAATTACAATCTCACTTAATAAAATGAGTGGACTTATTTTCATAATCGATTTTCACTTTAATAAAATGAGTGAACTTATTTTCACTTGTCATCACCATTTACATTTGGTCGGAATTCTAAATTTACAATTTCTCTATATCAAATAACGGTTGCTTAATCTTCCAAAATTAGTGCCAATCTTTTCAAAAGGAAAACAATATGACCAACCTTATCCCATTTCCTTCATTGGCCCAGGTTTTCCATCATATGGGAAAATACACCTAGCTGCCCCTGCACTTGAATCACCCTTTAATCTTTCCATGTTCCTTAATTTGATTAATCTGCAATTTGAACAATAGCATGTGAGCTAGCACAAAAGTTTAATGCTCAAAGATGGGTTATCTTTTAGGATCCAAAACAAATCCTTGTGTCTAGTTTGCCATATGCATGAAAATTTTGGGTTAAGCACACAACGTTCACTTTATCTATAATTATCGGAATATGGCCTAAAACTAGATTTTCGATGATGTATAAATAACAATTAACCAGATTCATCATACACTTTAATTTAGCGTCTTGTGAATCTTTCCACTAGTATTATAAAAAAGATGTTGTCTGGACCTATAAATCTTTCCAGATAGAATATCCATGTATTTGAATGTAGCATTTTGATATTCAACATAACAAAGATTCTTAATCACAACTTTGTTTGCAACTGACATATTTAAGATCAGGGTTGTGAAGGAAATTGAGCTTGCATTGAAAATGAAACTTATTATTGGTAGTTATCACTATTGGCATTGCTGTTGCAAGTTTGGTTGCATTGCCTTAATCCTTCACCATCTTCAATTTTGGTGTCAAGAAGGTTTTAAAGTACTGGGAGATTTTTTTTCATGTTGCTCATGGTTTGTGGTTGGCCTTGTTATGGTTTTTGTCATAGTAATACACAAGTAACACTTACAGCCTGTCCAAGATGTTGATTCACGCAGGACTGGAGCAGAAAGTAATGTTATATTTGAGTTGGCATTGGGATATAAATCTGATGTTATTATCTTGGAAAAATAAATCTGATGTTATTCCCATATTTACAATTGCAGCAAGTATTGTCAGTTTTATTTTCTACCAGGTATGGTATCGCAGTAGCTGTTTTGTTGGATTTGTGATTTATGCATGTGGGCCTATCAATGAATAATTCTGGTGGAGTTGCTAAGATGGCTGGCATGAGTCACAAGATCTTGGAAATAACTGATGTCCTTGATGTAGCAGGCAATGGTTTCTTAATTGGTTCAGTTGCATTGGTGTGACTTGCATTGTTTGGAGCCTTGTCAGTTGTCCTGCAATTTAGAATATGGATGTCTTGACAATGGACATGGAAAGTGGTCGTTGGTTTAAGTGTTTTGGTAGTGCTTCCTTTTTGGTTCTCTGCTCTGTCAATGAGAAGTGTGGGTAGTGCAGCGTTGAAAATGGTTAAAGAGGTTAGGAGTCTCTGATGGAAGGTCATGCTAAGTAAGCTAGAATATGATAATTGCATGAAGATATCAGCTGATGCCTCCTTGATGAAGATGATTCCTCCTGGTTTCCTTGTCACGTGTACACCTTTCATTGTGGAAACACCTAGGTGCTATGGAGATAGGTTCTCAGAGTATGTGCAGAGATCATGTTTTGGGAAAGAAGGTTTTCATCTTGAATATGAGCAATTGAAATTAAGTAACGTCAACAAGCAGGGTTAGCCATGTTTTCAAGGCAGAGGACTAATAGGTACTGTTTCAGCATTTCATTGGATTATATAAGGAAATAAATGATCTGAATGGAGTGTGATAACTGGCATATAAATTGTCCTATTTCCAGCAACCTTTCTGGATTCATGACTAATCGTAGAAATTGTCAGATCCGTTGCTCAGGTTGTAAGTTGAGGTTCTGTACTGATTCAGAGATCCCGAAAACCCTTTAAAAATTGCAGTTTTAAAGATTGTGATTTTGTAATTTCCAGCTAATTAGCGAATTTTCCCATTAAAAAAAATGTTGAAAGGGAGAGCACTTTGAGTGCAAGTTATCCGACTGATTGGGACATAACTCACGTCAGCAGAATCACAATGAACAAAGTGCAGTAGAAACTGCATTTATCATAATTTGTAGGCAAACCTCCCAGCCACAGTGAGTGTCTGATTAGCATTGAGTTAGACTTACGATTAAACCCCAATCGAGGTCCAGCTATCAACGCAAAGTAAAGCCTGTCAGCTCATCTTTATGCCCATCATGAGTACTACATACCTTTTGGACCGCAAAAGCTACAGAGTTCATGGCCGTAGACAATAGAAACGGAGCAACTGTTCTTACCTTTGGTAGTGTAATGAGAATGACGGGGCGAGGCAAAACTGTCAATCCAACTCTCGACCAGCAGCAGATGTCACAACGGACAAGCGTCTTGCGAGTTCGGGAGTTGTCTGGTTCAAAGCCGAGCTCACAGTGGGAAAGGCTGCAGAGTATTGTTGGAGGAGATGGATGCAGAGTCGGGAGGATGGAGTAGTCACCAACTTGGGGGTGGTGATTAATTGCTCGAATGGATCGATCCATGTCAGAACAAAATTTATGTGGGACCCTCGGTGATAGTGGCTGGATGAAGTTCGCCGAGATCATTAACGGCGTGGGTGGACGGAGTAGTCTAATGCCAGGCGAAATCATCGACCTTCTGTATATGCCACTCCCATGATTATTGACTCTCGGTCCCCCACATCCTGGAAACTTGGGGGAACATTGGTGACCTAGTAATTCATTCCCATATGCTTTTAGTTACATAGTGTTGGTTGCCACCTGTTACCAGCTAAGTTGCACTAAGTTGGATTTCTAAATGAGCCGCCAAAGATAAACGATCACTTGTTCAATTTTCAAGTTCAGAAGTCCTTACAGGTCTTCCTAGACCCTTTTTTTTAAAATTTTAACATGTTTATACCCCATGGGAATTGTAATAAAATGAGTTAGCATGATGACTTTATGTAAAAGGTTTGGCTTCATCGAACTTATTTATTAATTCATTATTCTATGGCGTTTTTTCCTTGTTAATTATTTATTGTTTTTAAGCGATAAATAATTTTTTGCTTTTTCATCCAAACCTCTAAAGCTGGAATACTCGTCTTATTAAGCCTTATGAGGTTATTAAAACCTATGCATCGATGTATATTACTATGCTAATCATTATTTTGAGTCATTATGAACATGTCTCAAGTATCCCATAGGTTTTTTTTAATTTCCGGAAGAAAAAAAAAATTCCCTGTTTTTAGAGGCTTATTTTTAATAAGTTAATTGTAAAAATGTAAAAAGTCATAAGTGTGGCTAAGAAGTTGTTTTTTCCATTGGGGTGCTCGTTTTCTAACTCAGAGCACCCACTTAACCCCTAGACCCACTTTCCTAAGTTTTCGAGTAACTATTTAACCCCAAAATTAATAATTACTCGAAGTACCCAAAAAGACCCAAAAAATGAAATATTAAAAAATTCGGCAATTAAAAAAATAAAAGAAAATTGCCAAAAATGAGTTTTGTGACTTGGAAAATCATTTTGGCGGGTAGCTTGGAAAATCATTTTGGCAGGTAGCCGGGCAAGGGGGACAAGTCGGATGTTGTCAATTCATAGAGTTTTTTGAGTTTGGAACTTTCCTCTCCAAGTGGGGGCGTAAATCCCAAGAAAGATGGAAGTTTGGGTGATGTGGATGATTTTTGGTGATATGGATTCCAAAGTTTTGGAAGTTGCTTCTCCTTTTGTCTTTATCCAACTCATTCCAATCTTTCTCCAACCCACATCCAACTTAGTTGGAGCTAGAGCATCCTTGAGGAGATGCATTCCCCTTCTATTGACTGGTTTTCTATATAAGCGAGCTCTCATGCCTTATTTAGCACGGATGATTTGGGCATTGAACCTCTGCTTCTGTAATGTGTAATATTTATTGTTGAGTTAATAAAAGGCTTTGGAGGATGATGCAAGTGTGGTCTATTGTGTTTGGGTGTGTTGTCATTGGTAATATTGAGGTAACCTGTGGATTTTCACAAGCTTGTATGTGTTCAAGATTTGTTGGTTTTGAAGATAATTGTTTTTCTGATAAGATAAAAAGTAATACTCATGTGATAGCTTATTATTGTTATCTGTAGTAAAATGCTTATGAGTTTATGATTCTAGTTTGATTTCATATTTTTATTGAGCTTTTATTATTGGATAAACACCAGCATTTAATCCCCTTGCAAGTTTTGTAGATTTCTTTTACAGGTTGCTTAAGCTGGAGTTTTGGATGAGTGTGTGAGCTCTACATTTACTCCAAGCAACTCTTGAAGAGAGGATTTCATCCCATTTACAACACTTCGTGGATTCTTTCTTGTCTTTCTTCTTCTATTGTGCAAGCTTCGTGATACCCTTCTGTCACAAAATTTCAATTTTTCTTTATAGTTATTTTCATAGTGCATAGCTGAATCTTTTTAGACATTAAAAAATATTTTATAAATCTGATTTGTGGATGCACTTAAAAGGTTCAGATCTTATTGTTAAAGTAATTTTTTTGAAAGATCTAACAATTAACAAATACTTGGTTAATATCAAATTTCTCTATCTTATAAGTACTTGAATATTTTTGATCAATTTTTTATGTTCTAATTTGATTTTCTATCATATTTAATAAAAATTTGTTCGTGGTTTTGCAACAGAGATTGATCTGATAAAGAGGCACTCTAACAGAATTTCAAAGAACCAAGTCAAACCAAAGACCCCTTTTCTTATACATTTTTCAATGGCCACTTCTTAAAGGCCCTTAATTGTAAAAACTTGTTTCCTATTCTACAAAGGAACACACATTCTCATTTCTTCTAATCATTATAAAAAGAGAAGGAAGTGGGCATCCAAGTGCCCACACCCCATCCCCTCAAGGGGGATTCACACTGTTTCATTTTTTCATTTTTTTAGTTTTTCTTTAAAATTTTCAATTTATTTTAAGTTCCTAAAGTAAAATTAATCAATCCGGTTGTGTTCTCGATAACGAGAGTATCAACATTGATATTTAAAAAACTCACACTTAGCTTTAAAAAACTTAAAATATCCAAGACTTCAAGACCCCGTATGCTTTTGGGACCACTGCAGGCCTTTGGCTGGATCGGTGGGACAATCAGAAATGGATTGAAGTGACTAGTAATTAGTAAAACACATCAATTAATCCCTACAAGTGAAAATCCGACACTTATGCGATTTTGTCGAATTATGGGGAAATTCTGCAAGTGAAGCGAGAACCACTAGAAAGTGATTGCAAGGTACCGTTAGGATACACCCTCATTTGGTGTAGTGTTGAACACAACCCTACGACTCCATCTAGCCCACATGTCACTGTGAGAGCCACTTCTTGGTAAATTCAGACACATTCCTCGTACCTCCGGGTGTATCTGGAATACCATCTTCCCGTAATAAGAAAGATCATTACCACATTAATAATAAAATTTCACAAGAATTGACCCACTCCCTAATTACTCACTTAATAATCTTAAAATTGACCAACTAAGACAACTGCAATACTTCATGACACTCCACTAGCAACCCTTTACACAAGCACTCCATTGGCACTCAACCTTTTTGGCAATCTTATTTTTTTAACAAGTTAATCATTGTGTTGTGTGGAATGTTATTTATGCTAGTCAATTAAATATTTTGCAGTTATCTTTGTTTCAAGGTTTTATTTTATCTCATCTTCTAGACTAATTGTTATATTGTCATAGATTAAACATCATAGTTTATTTTACTAGGGACCAACCCCTTGGCTTCGCTAGGAGAGAGCCTAGACGAAGGAGTCAAGATCAAGTGACAACACTCGACTCTTGCTTGCCCCCAAGGTCGCACCCAGTGGTTTGAAGATTTTTGCCACGTGACCCAAGGTGCGAATTAGGGGGCAACACCACCAACATATCTCTCTCATGAGGTTTATCGCTTGTGTATCTCATTTTACACATTGAATAATAATCAAGTATCTCCTTTGGCTTTTATGTATAACATTGTGTGCGTGCAATTTTATAGCACGGAGAACCAAATGTTCAAGCCAAAACAAAACAGACTTCCAGCTCTTCTTGAATCTAATTTTCAAACTGATTCCTTTGTTATTCAAGTACAAGGAAAGTTTTCTTAGAGTTATGAATGAGCAATGCTTTCTGCCACAAAAATGTGACATCCTACTTCATGGCGGCTTATATACCCACTCTTGAGTGTTTTAAAAAAGAACACTACTGTTAGCAATCATGACTCTGTGACTGATAATCCAGTGATAATTGCCACCCATTAATTGTACACACTTATAAAAAAGGTAGTATTGTATTCATGCGTGCATGCAGATTCATCATGAAAGATATTGTACACATGAGATTCTCATAAGACAGAATATGATCTTAGGCAAACTATTTAGGAAAAAACAATGAATGAGCTCAGAAGCAAGAAACTGACAGAATTCAAATTCTCATTGAAAGAATAAACGATAGCTTCTGTATGAAAAGGAATAAATAATGGTCTTATTGAGATCCAACACTTTGTGGGGGAGACCAAGATTCTGGTCAAAATGCTAATCTTGTTGATCAGGGAAATATTTTGATAGAATTATAGATTCCAGACCAAAGTAAACTCCACCAACTGTATTCAAGAATAAATGCAATTGATCAGTATAGCTTAGACTAAAATGTAATTAACTGAATCAAGCTAAATCTTATGTAATTTTCCCAGTGCTCAGAAATATCAAACACGAAAATAACTATTAAGTTAAATACTAAAAGGGAAAACTAAAGCATAACTCACTTGCTGCATATTTGGCAAAATTTTTGGGTATCTCCCTTTGAAACTGTGCACCATAAAGTAAAAAAGTTAGACTTCAAATCTACCTAATAGATTACGAACAAAAGATAAGACTTGACCAGACGCTTAAGATATTACTGCCATCTATTTCAATAGCTTTAACATAATTTAACATATCCATTTCTTCTTTATTTAACCAAACATGACAGAAGTTGAAGAATAATGAAAGCAGATTTCTCTTTCATATAATAGTTGCTGCCGGGATGAAATTATTATCCAGACATAAGCGCATGTTTATTATTCACTTATTAATTCTATATACTAGCAGATAAATTTATGATCTAATTTCTAAAATTGAATTAATATTTCTGTTTCTTACGCTTTCCAAATCCTTTCCACATTAGAGGAAATTGCAACTCAAAATGGGCCTCCTAAAAAAAATTAATAAAATAATACTTAAAATAATAAAATAATATTTATTAATTTTGGAGGAAGAAAAGAAAAAAATTACTTTTTTGTTTGTATTTTCGACATATTTACTCAAATTTCGATCGAGAGAGCTGGTTGGATGCGGAATTAAATTACGCATCCAACGAGTATCCACTTGGCATACTTTTGACGGACCCCGCTACCCCAAAAACAAGAAAAACCTGAAAAATGTTTAAGACCTATACGATATTTCAAATTTAAAGCAATTTCATTGGCTAACACATGATGACATGGAATTTGAATTAGAGTTAAACGGCCCATTTTGAGTTGAAATTTCCTCTAATGAATATTTTATAGTTGATTGGAAATGTAATCATAATAACTCCCTTTTCCTGCACAATTTCAATTTTTTGTCTATCCTCGACATTCATCGTCTTCACTAACAAGATCCATATTTACAATTCATGTACTTTATAAGAGTGCAACCCCTAACATTAATCTGAAATTGGATCCCAATGTTGTAGTCCTTTGGCAGGTCAAGTCAGAGGAGGTGAACAAGGCCATATATTTGACTTAGTCTAGTATAATCAAGCAAAAGAAGCAGTTGTTAAGGAAAGGAAACTGTTGCCAAGAAGAGGAATCCATGTGCAAGAAAATTGGCTAAGTGATGAACCACCGTGCACAAGAGGACCATGTGTGACAAGGCAAAGAAACTTTGTGCTCAAGGGTAAGGCTTGAGCAGTTGAGACACGTTTGATGAGCGCAAGACATGTGCAGTCATCGAGCAAGTAGGTTGTTAGCCAATGAAGCTTTTTCGATCAAAAGAGAGTTGAGGGCCTTGCTTGATGGTTGGTGCTCAACAAAGGAAAGAACCCTTTGCTTGGTAGGAGAGAAAACTACATTGGAGGCTTGGATGTTGAGCAAAGCATGGGTAGAATTACTCAATAAAGAGTCAACCAAACTCCAAGCAAGAGACGAGGTCAAAGGCCAAGCAAGGCTTGGCAGCAATGTTTTAAAACTCGAACTCGGAATCGGTCGAGGGTCAACTCGGACTCGGACTCGGACTCGGCAATGACTCGGCCGGTTTGATTTTAATGACTCGGTTTACTAAGAAACACGTAAAATATTTAATTTTTAAAGAAAAAATATATTTTAAAAATTATAATCCATCATTCCAAAGCATTAGAGACAAAACATCCAAAGTATGATCATATATGTACCATATAAGGGTGAACATATCAAAATTGCACGAAGGGTACTGTATAATGTATACTTATAACTATACAATGTACATTATATATTATACATTATAATTGTAATACATTGTAATACATTAGGCTGTTATAATTATAACTACATTATAAAAATTAAAACTTAATTGTAATTTATAAATTATAACTACATTATACATACATGTAGGCTGTTCAACTAAATTATAATTGTATTACAGCCTAATGTATAATGTATAATGTATAACTAAATTATAATTGTAATTTGTAAGGCTGTTCAAACTTCAAAGTTCAAACCTTCAAACCTTCATGCTGTATGCTGTAACTTCAAAGTTCAAACGCTGGCACCTTCAAACCTTCAGTGTAGCAGCAAACAATAGAAAACAGGACTGATATTTGTCAATTTAATGAGAAAAAACGAAACAATGGCTAGCTGGAAGCTAACATACATCTAGGTAACAGAAAATCGGTCTCCAACAGTCCAACTCCTCCAATCATGTTGATTGTTCTTCATTGTTGGACGCTCCTCCAAGCCTCCATGAATCCAAACAACAATAATGCTAAATGCTCACAAACATCTTACAGCAGAAGTGTGAGCCAAATAGAGGGGCAGGGGGTCATCTTATGGCCTCAGGTTATGGTTAGAATAAGAAAAATCTTAAAAATAAAAAATAAACATGTTATTTTGGAGTCTGCATTCTTGTGGGTGTCTGCCACAACTGACTCGGTTGACTCGGGTTGCAACTCGGTCAACTCGGTCGACTCGGCCAACTCGGACCCTAACTCGGCCGACTCGGACCCAACTCGACCAACTAAGTATAAAATCGGCCGACTCGGACCCAACTCGGCCAACTAAGTATAAAATCGGCCACCCGAGCCGAGTTGCAGGCCAAGTCAGCTCGGCTGGGGGTCAACTCGGCCAACTCGGACTCGGACTCGGCTGGTTTTTAAAACACTGCTTGGCAGTGTTTTGTGGCCATCAGGTTTCTTTGGCCCAAGGGAGGACTCCAAAAACCTAGGGGAGGAAACTCAGCAATGGTAATTTCAAGCAGAGCTAGTGAGAGAACATGAGTGGAGCTAAAGCAATACAGCCTGAATACAACAATTAGAAAA
The DNA here is from genome assembly GCA_001517045.1 of Pseudotsuga menziesii. Lineage (NCBI taxonomy): Eukaryota > Viridiplantae > Streptophyta > Pinopsida > Pinales > Pinaceae > Pseudotsuga > Pseudotsuga menziesii. The sequence continues at coordinate 32,653 of LPNX010625500.1, read as the reverse complement.
ACAATACTTGTTAAGGAGAATAATTCAGAAGAATCTTGTGAAAGGGTTTACAAGAGTGAGAACCTTGCTGTATCAATGCCAAGACGATTCCCAAGCAAACAGTGCAATGCAAAGACCAAGCCTATTGTGAGCAGGAAGTGCAAGCAGGAGTGGCAACGGGAAGCAGCTTTTGGGAGAGTTTTTATATATAATACATATTTTAATATATTTTGATGAACCACCGAGCACAAGAGGACCATGTGTGACAAGGCAACGAAACTTTGTGCTCAAGGGTAAGGCTTGAGCAATTGAGACACGTTTGATGAGCATTAGACATGTGCAGTCATCGAGCAAGTAGGTTTTTAACCAATGTAGGTTTTTCGAGCAAAAGAGAGTTGAGGGCCTTGCTTGATGAATGGTGCTCAACAAAGGAAAGAACCCTTTGCTTGGTAGGAGGGAAAACTACATTGGAGGCTTGGATGTTGAGCAAAGCATGGGTAGAATTACTCAGTAAAGAGTCGACCAAACTCCAAGCAAGAGATAAGGTCAAAGGCCAAGCAAGGATTGGCATTGTTTTGTGGCCATCAGGTTTCTTTAGCCCAAGGGAGGACTCCAAAAACCTGGGGGAGGAAACTCAGCAATGGTAATTTCAAGCAGAGCCAGTGAGAGAACATGAATGGAGCTAAAGCAATAAAGCCTGAATACAACAATTAGAAAAACAATACTTGTTAAGGAGAATAATTCAGAAGAATCTTGTGAAAGGGTTTACAAGAGTGAGCACCTCGCTGTATCAATGCCAAGATGATTCCCAAGCAAACAGTGCAATGCAAAGACCAAGCCTATTGTGTGCATGAAGTGGAAGCAGGAGTCACAACGGGAAGCGCAATTTTCAAAAGCTTTTCGAAGAGTTTTTATATATAATACATATTTTAATATATTTTGATGCATATATAACTAAAAACACATACAGAATGCCAAATTAGATGTAGAAAACATGAAAACATAGATCTAATCCTTTTATACACATATAACGTCCATCATCTAGTAGTTATAACGTATATTGTGATCAAATGATCAACCACATCAACCTTAAAGTTTCAATATATAACATTTGCGATCAACAAACTCTTGACATATAACATCAACCACGAAATGAAACAGAGCATCATTTCATTACCAAGGAGTTGAAAAATGCAATCAACAATTTAAACTTCAAAGGCAGGTTCAAAGTTCAAAGTTCATAGTTGAAACTTAAACTATCATATAATGTTTACAAAATATTAAAATAAGCCATAATAAATATTAAAAACAAAGTACTGTCTACTAAGCTTTCCTCTTGCCACAAGAAAATTCCATTTTCTTTTTCCGTGATCTAGGAATACGAATAGGAGTAGTTGGAAGTGTTCATGGAACGCAAGCAATAGCTGCATGGCCACCATGCAATGCTAGACGTTGTGAAGCTAACAACAAAGCTCCTACATCTGGAAACTTGGATGTGGTTGGGGGTGGCATCTCTGTTGTATGAATCTGATCACCCAATAGTTCAACCTCCAAGCACTCTAAAGCTATGGTTCCATCCTCCTAATTGGCCTCCTCTAGATTGTTGTCCCAAGTCAAATATGTTCATTCATTCTTGGCCGCATCACAATAATGGGACAACAACCTCAAGTTGTAGTCCATATAAACCAAGCTTTTTTATCAATCTACATTCAAGTTGTTTCTATTCACATTGTGGATGAAGCTGTATGTGCTCCAACAATTCTCCTCAAAGAAGTGTTAACAATCTATGAAAGCACCCTCACTACCAATTTATGTAGATATGTGGTAGAGGAGTCGTACATGTTCCACCATTCAATAGGATTCAACCTATCTCAATTGTTGGTTGCATGCAAGTTAGTAAAGACTCCATGTTCATTGTTCACTAATGTATTTACTCAATTCGCTTCATACTTGAGCAACTTGTCTAATGCAAGCATATACCCATTTTGCACCTCTAGATTTGTGTGTGGTTTTCTCCTAACTCCATTGCCATGTGCTAGTTGGCCAACCAAGATGAAGAATAATATTTCGGTGTAAAGACATATGCTAGGGCATGGAGTGGAACATTAAGATCATCCCACACTTTGACCACATGTTTATGAATATGATCATATAAGATCGCATCTCTCTACTCAACAATGTATTTGATTTGTCCTAGCATGCTATCCATTTGATCATACACCTCCCCAAACACCGGATGATATGTATCTACAAGCCAAATCATAATATAAACGGGCTTAATGAACTGTAGAACATATATAACTTGTGCCCAAAACTAACCATCAAGAACAGTGTCCAACTCTTGAAAGTCATGCTTATTAGATGTGGTTGTAGCCCTATCTTTCAAACCTTGCCGTGAATCACTTAAAGTTGAGACCATACTAGCCAGTGCCTCCCTTACCTTCAAAAGGCACTGGTGAGGGTAGCTAGCAAATCTAGTCTTTGCATTCTTGAGTAGCTCCAACCTAGAGTGATTTCCTAAAATGTGGTGGGCCATGCTATGATTGGTAATAGATTTATTATTTTCTTCCCTCTCTTGTACAAGGCACTAATCCATCTATAATTACGATCCTTCTTATAATATCGTGCATCAAAAGGTTCAATGTGTGAACCAAACACCATGATCAAAGTATGTTAGGTTACATACTACATATCCACAATGATTGCACCTGTTGCCTTACAATTAGCAGCATTATTAGAAATGATTTGAACGACATTGTATGGCCCATTCTCTTGAATGGTTTTAATTAAATATTTTGCAATATTAATACCAGTCTTGTAGCTATCCAAGTAGTCATGGGTCTAAAGGAAGACCACACAGGCTAGCAGACACACCAAGAATATTTATCAATGGCCTACCTTTAACATTTGTCCAACCATCAGATACAATACATACCCCATAGTTGGTCCAATCATTTGTAAACTTTCCAAGAGCATTATTGATTTTGGCTTTTTCCCTGTCAAGTCCCACAGTTCTAGCTTTTTCATATCCGAGGCTCTAGTATCCTTTAGGGGCACAACTAATGGCTTGTACCATTTCATGCCAATACGGTGAACGAAGAACATTGAATGGTACACCCACATGCATAGAGAAACTTGTAAATTTTAGAATCCACATCATCATTGCAACCTTGGTCAAGGAAACCTGATCTTGTTCTACGCATAGGCGAGAATCCACTACTATGGAGAGTGGGCATTGACTACAAAACATTCTATGTGAACCTGAGGCCTCAAATTCAACCCTCGAGTTTTATTTGTTTTATGTGGCCTCCTCTTCCTTCTTGAATTTGTTTCTCTTTTTCTTCGACACTTTGTCATAGATTTTGACTCCAATAGTCTTACTTTCATCCCATGGCATAATCCCACATAGGTGCTTTCTCACATTTGTATATGAACCTGTGTAAGTTTTAGTACAATGGGGGCATATAAAATTTGTGGTTCTACCCCCTATCCCTCCCCCAAGCCTTGTCACCCACAGAGGTGTTGCCTCTTTGTGTTTTTGACCCTTTGCCTCATTGTTGTCATCTTCATTATCATCATTCCACTCCCCACTTCCTCCTCATCACTAGTATTTCAGCTTCCCAACAGAAACATAATTGTTGTCGCCTTTCACGCACCTGGGGGGTTAGGTTGTCATGGTAGAAATCTTCAAGCCACTAAGTGTGTCATTGGGAGCAAGTCTCGAGTCAAGTACTGTCACTTGATCTTGACTCCTCCGTTTAGGCAAACTCCAAATAAAGCCAAGGGGGGTAGACCCTATTTGGTTGCTAAAGGCTGATTAGGCTTTAGTGGTAGTGGTTTAGATGAATGAGTTTTTTAGGTTTTTTTTTAACAACAATAATGAAACAAGAGATTTGTAAGATGAACAAATTACAACAACATAAACAACACAAAAGATTTTATAAGTGTTGTCGCCTTACACACACCTGAGGGAACGCAGCAGAAATCTTCAAGCTGCTCGGTGTGTCCTTGGGGGCAAGTCTCGAGTCAGGTGCTATCACCTGATCCCAACTCCTCCGTTTAGGCCACTCCTAATAGAGCCAAGGGGGGTAGTCCCTAAGAAAGAGTTGCTAAGGATCTTGTTTATTAATGTTTAAATTATCAGAAAGTTTGTTAGGAGTTTTGATAAAATCACCAAGTACTGCAATATTAAAACATATAATTCACCAACATGATAATAGCATTTACAACAATAACGACTTGAAGCAAGTGATAAACAATGATAATGTAGCTAGTGCCGAAAATGGAGTCGGAAGTAATGCTGCTGAAAATGAAATAATGTTGTGTAGTGTATCTTGGTTATCTTTAGAGTTTTAAGCAATGATGAGTGAGTTAAGGGGAAAGGGGATTCCTGATATACAGTGAGGTACTGGAAATATGTCCGGAGTCTGAGAAGAGTGGCTCCGCACAAGAAAATGTGGGCTAGATGGAGTCGTGGGGGTGTTCAACTCTACACCAACAAGGATGTATCCTATCGGGACTCCATGGTCGCTTTCTAGTTGTCCCCGCTTTCCCTAAATAATTTTACCACTACTTCTTAGGCTCGTTACGTCGGATTTCCGTAATGTTTTGAGGGTTGTAAAGTTTATTAATGTGAATTGATTAATTAGATGTGAGGAATTAATGAATGCACAATACCGCTTTTAATATCCCCAAGTTTCAGACTAAGATGCGGGGGGTAGAGTATACACGGTATAGGCAAATGTTTGTTCCAATTTAACGAAAGCAAATAACAAATGTACTAATCTATACAACCCTTTAAGGACGGATTGTGTGTTTGTGATTTATTCTAAGCAATACATCAGTTTTGCATATAAAGAAACTACAGTCGGGGATCTCTTTCAGGACAAAGCCTTACTCAAGAGGTCAAGACTTGGTTAGATCTACAAATATATATAAAAAACTAAGGATTCTAACGAACGCAAAACTAATCTAAAACTTTTAACTCAAAGAAGGAAAGAAAAAGACAATCACATCAAAGGACGATACAGACTTCCCCCAAATGGGAGAAGAGGGGTGTGAGAGCCGTTATCCCACTTGCTCTTTTTATTACTTTATTTACATTATCTTTTTTGGAGGAATACTTTTTGTCCTTTGGAAATTAGGATCAAAGAAGAAAAGAAAAAGACAATCACGTCAAAGGACGATACAGACTTCCCCCAAATGGGAGAAGAGGGGTGTGAGAGCCGTTATCCCACTTGCTCTTTTTATTACTTTATTTACATTATCTTTTTTGGAGGAATACTTTTTGTCCTTTGCAAATTAGGATCAAATAGTTTACAATTGTTTTTAGAAGAATGGGTAAAGAAGAAATGGGAGAAAGAGATGGGGTTGGAAGGAGCTTTTTCAATGGTTCAAATCTTTGCAAGAGCTTCCAAATCTCCTCTTTCATGAAAGATAAATATAAAAACCAGCAAACAGAAAACTCAAGAAAAAGTTGTATGTTAGCTAAAAAGTGCATAAAAATATACGATCTAGTACTTGCAAATGATAGGAAGAATATACTACTTCAAGTACTAAAGCTAAAGGATCTAAGTTTTTGATAAAGTAAACTTGGAAAATTTCTTAGATCTACTTGTTATGAAGCAAAAAGTAACTAGAAAGAAATAGTTTGAAGTTTTGAGGATGAAGAAAGAAGATCTCAAGCCCAAGCTTGAACAAATGTGAGAAAGGAGAGAGCCCGTTGAACAAGAAACGTTAGATTCATAAAAATATAGTGAAGAAAGATAAGATGCAACTGAGCTCCTATCTCTACTTCACGTTTGGTGATCTACAAAGCTACAAAAACCTTTAAGCAAGTGATTAGATCTAGTATGGTAAATTAAACAAGAACAAAAACGCACAAGTATAACCGACTACAAAATGCAACTCTTAGATTTTATATAACTACACATAAGTAAGCAAATTGAACCTTCAAATGCCTACTATATGGATTAGAATATAATCTTCTAAGCTAGATAATGAAACTTGCATAAACAATAATGAAGCTACACAGAAATCACCTCGATTATAAGCGCATTCACCATGAAAATTCTTGCACCAGTAGATTGTCCTCCAAAGACTCAACTTTATTTATAACAAAGATAAACAATTACAATAATATGAGCAGAGGTCCCTTGCTTCTTCTTGAGTGAGGAAGAGGACATTGCTTTTATAGTAAAACTCATCCCTAGGGGGGACTACCTACACTGGCAGAAAGAGTCCAATTGAACTAAGTTGAGAGGCAGTCCAAAAATGTGATTGATTTGGTTTCCAATGGGAGAACGCTACCTCCCCAAATCACACCAACCACATGAGGTTGGCGCCTCTCACCCTCACGCGTGAGTCTTCTCCACCCTTCACTCGCTTGTTTAAAGGATGCGATATACCATAACTTTATAACTTAACCAAAGTTTTGTTTGAACTCACACATATGAAGAGGGGTCCACACACCACCCATTCACTACCTTCACATGGTGGAGTGTGAGTCACACAATGGTTGACATCACCCCCCCTTTTGAAACAATTTGTAACCATGCACTTATCCAAAGTTTTAACAAATTAAAACATGGAGAGGGGGGTCCACACTCCATACCATCGTATCCTCACATGGTGATAGCGTGAGTCATAAGTGGGTGACGTCATCCCCTCATAAAACAATTTGTAATCTCCTTCATTTATCCAAAGTTTTCCTTTATTCAAGTTTGGAAAAGGATCGCATAACACGGGGGACCCATTGCCATGTCACCTCACTCTTTAAAAAAATGAATCTTGACTTTATTTTTATTTTTGACTTTGGTGCGATTTCTCATAATCTAACATTTTTTTTGCCATTTCGTCGCACCGATGGAGAAATAATGCCATACGGGGCAATTTAGTCACGCGAAGCATGAAAAAAGTGGGTTCCTTGGTGAAGGAGGTGCTCTGAGCTTGAAAACGAGCCCAAACACACCAAAAACAGACTCTGAATCACAATTTTTTTACACTTGGAATTTTTTCAACGGGAAAAAGAAATAATTTTCTCGAAATTGGACGAAACTCTAGGAGGACCTAGTACATGTCCATACGACTCAATATCGATGCCTAACACACTTATAAATATTGACACATGAACTTTAATAACTTCCTAAGGCCTAACCACCAAAACGAAAATTCCAGCTTTCAAGGAGCGATGAAAAACTCCAAAATTATACATCGCTTAATCAACATTGCATAATTGACAAGGGAAAAAACACCTTGGAATAATCAGATTGTGTTACAATTATAAAATAGGAATAATCAGATGTGTTATCCACTCCTTCATAAACTATATTTTAATATTATTAATTACTATTAGAAATAGTTACCTATTTATTACTATTTTATTGTTGTAACATTTCCTTCTCCTTAGGAAAGCTTTGTCCTCAAAGCTTAGATTATTGTTGTCGTCTTTTCATTCTTGTTTTGTGTTGAAACAACGTCATTACTTCATTTATGTCTTTTGTTTTGGAACTTGTATTAGGTATGTGCTTGGTCTTTACGCAATAGTTTGTCAATTTCCCTTCACTTGTAACTCGAATTTGTACTCCATTCCATTTATTATTGTTGTCCCCTTTTCCATGTACATGAATACGAGGAATATTTTTGTGACTGACCATATCAAGCTTTGTTTTAGAAATCGCTTGTCCCACGATACTTAGGATGTCATCACGTAATGTTTCCCTTTTATTATCCTTACGAGTTATCTCGAGAAATGTCGTCTCTGAGGCTTCTCACACTCGAAGTCGCCAGATAGTGTTAAATTTAGGTTTCTCCGGGGTGGTAGAATAGTTAAGGTAGAAGATGAATCTACGATATTTGATTTCTTTGACTTGGACTCCTTTGCATACTGTAGGATCAATCTTTTGTCATGGTATGGATCGTCCTTATTGTCAACGACACTGGGTTGACTCTTATTATGATCTTGGTCGAGCTCATTTTTATTTTTATCAAATATATTATTGGTATTTTAGTCATCCCTAAAATATTTTGTCTCCTTGTCTTGTTTATTGTCTTGATTGATTTTGTTGCTCTCATTTTTGTTGACATACTGGTCCAACATATCTGAGTTACTGATATGGTTTGTACTAGACCTTAGTTTTTGTAACATTTTCATTATTGTATTCTGGTTCTGTGTCATGATGCTCAGGTTTTGTGCCATGGTACTTATGTTCTGTGTCATCGCACTCATCTTGTCATTTCACTCTTTTTGTTTCTCGTTCATGATGTCTAGTTTGTCATCAAGTTTTCTTTCTAGTACTAGAACAACTTCGTCTTTGTTTTCTTTCTTAGGTGCCTTGCTATTTTTTGTTTTTTCCTTGAATTTTCTTGGTTGGTGACGAGGGCTTTGATGTCCTTCTCCAATTTCTCAATTTGGGATTTTAACTTCGTCGTCATGCTTCTTAGGTGCAGGGGTGAGTAATTAGACCCAATTTTATTTAATTTAAGGCCGATAACACCCTTTTTTCAATTAATTATTAATCTTTATTACAATAATAATAATAATTTAACTTGTAAGGGTTGATGGAGGAAAATAAAATATAATTATAATAATAATTATTAAGAAAATAATAATAATATTATTATTTTATATTCTTATTACAATATTAATAAAAATAAATAAATATTAATATAACAATGTTAATATTATTATATTATATTACTTAATTTTATTAAGTTTAGGGTTTGGAGTGACGACGTGGAGCTGGAGATAAGGTGGCAGGGGGCGTGGAGGCGTGGTTGTGGTGGAAGGCCAAGGAGCAGGGCATATGGGCTGGAGCGGAAAGGAAGGAGCATCGAGGGTTGGTAAGGAGGAGGAGCGTGGAGAAGGTAGCACAGGCGGAGAGTGGGTATGAGAGAAGGTAGCGTAGAGCAGCTGGCGGGGGTGGAGAGGAGGGCGAAGGTGGCTGGGAGAAACCAGCGCGGGAGTGCACGCAGGAGCGCGGGGGATGGAAGGTGCACGTGGGAGGGAACCCGAAATAAAGGGAGCGGGCCAGGAGAAAACGTAGTGTGGGATGGAGAAAGGGAGATGGGAGTGCAGGTGCGGAGGAGTAAGGGCTGGCGTGAGCTTGAGAGAAGGGAAGATTGACACTCACTGTGAGTCAAGGGGACACAAAGGAGGAGGCGCAATGTTACAAGGGAGGAGTATAGAAGGGATGGGAGACGAGAAGCACGCAGGTATGGCGAGGGCGCTAGAGGTATGGAGGAGTATGGGAAGTGGAAGAGCGTGGAGGTATGCCGATTAGAAGGTGGGCGAGAAGCCAAATCCGATCTCAAGGGAGGAGCAACCGCTCTGTACCAAATGGTACACCGTATCCGAGTGTAATATGCCAGCCCGTATCCGAGTTAAGGAGGAAGATGTTCCATCTTCAAAATTATGATGTATAAATATATAGTATTGAATGGATGATATATTACAATGGATATGGCTGCCTTAAATATGGCTTGGCCTTCACATATTGAAGAGACATTTCTCTTCATAAACTATATTTTAATTTTATTAATTACTATTAGGAATAGTTACCTATTTATTACTATTTTATTGTTGTAACATATTGATAGCCAAGTCCTTTACAAAAAGTTTGTCGTGTTAGAGCATTTATACGTAGAAGACGAATTGCGGAAGCAATTTTGAGAGAAGTCCAAATGCATACCCTCAACCTGCAATCCTCAATTGCGGAAGGAAGGAGTTTACGATTGCAGAAAGGTCACTGCAGAAAGGTCATTGTGGAAAGGTAGTTGCGGGAAGATGATTGTGGAAAGGTAATTGCGGAAGCAATTTTCAAGAAAAGTCAAAATGCACATCCGCGACCCGCAACCCGCAATTGCGGAATGAATGAGTTCCCGCAAATTGCAGAAAGGTCGTTGCGAAAAGACAATTGCGGAAAGGTAATTGTCTGCAATCCGCAATCTGCAATTTCAGAAAGTTAATTGCGGAAAGGTAAATGCAGAAAAGTCAATGCGGAAAGGTCACTTGTGAAGAGATTATTGCGTAAAGGACGTTGCGGAAAGGCAATTGCGGAAGGTCGTGACTGATAAATTTAAACAGAGTTAGAAATAATTAAACAGAGAAGTAGGAAACGTGTTTGATGAAAAGGAACATGTTATGAAGTGATGTGTTTGATGAACAGGCACGACTACAGATTACAAGGGCACAACTGTGAAACTCCAAAGTGAACATATACGTTGGTAAAGAAAGATGAATGATGGAAAAGGTATTTATAAGCAAATATTTCAAGTTTAGTAAGGTGTCTCTGTAGTCTAGATCCATGCAACAGCAGACAGAGACCAATGAAGTAATGAGAGACCAGTGACAGTATTAAAGATATAAGGATATCTGGAAGTCTGATAAAATCATGCTAGGGTGGTAGGGTGGTGCTAGGGCAGGCTATATACCTGCAAGGGGTCGTAGCCTCCTTCCAGTAGTAGCTGGTAAATAGGATGTAGAAGCATCCTTTCAGTAGTAGCTGATAAACCACAAGGTTGTAGCCTCCTTCCAGTGGTTGTTGGTAAATAGGGTGTAACACAATCCTTGTCTGTAGTAGAAAGCATAAACTATTTGTACATATAATTTTGCAGTAATAGGAAGTATTGATGGTTTTCTCAATTGGGCTTCCACGATAAAAGTTGTTTTGTTGATCAGGCATGTTAATGAATAAGTTAAAAGTGGTTTTAATTGTTAAAAGTTAATAATATTGATTCACCCCCCCCTCTCAGTATTGTCCAAATTTCCAACAATTGGTATCGGAGCAGGATCCTTCACTACAGTTTAAATCACTGGAAGGAAGATCCTATTAAAAACCACTATGGATCAACAAGAAGGGTTAGCCACCAACAAACCTCCATTATTTACAGGGGATAATTATGCATTCTAGAGTGTAAGAATGAAGTGCCATCTAATGTCTCTTGGATACAAAGTGTGGAGGTCTGTTTAAAAAGAATATGAAGTACCAAACAACCTAGCTATATACAAAGGTGAACTAAACCAATATGAGGCCAATGCAAAAGCCCTGAATGCAATTTTGAGTGGGCTAACAAATTCAGTGTTTGTAAAAGTCAAGCAATGCAAGACGGCCAAACATGCATGGGAAAAATTAAAATGTGTCTATGAAGGAGCACCCAAAGTCAAGCATTCTAAACTTTAAACATACAAAGGATAATTTGAAAGCCTAAAAATGAAAGAGGAAGAAAAACTGCATAATATTTTCTAAGAGTAAATGAAATTGTCAATGCTATTAGAGGCATTGGAGGAGAAATAAAGGAGAAAGAAGTACTTGACAAAGTACTAAGAACCCTTCCAATGAAGTATGACTCAAAGGTGTCCATTCTAGAAGAATGGGATGATCTTAAACTCATGACAATAGATGAACTACATGGGATCTTTACTTCCTATGAGATGAGAACATGGCAAGATGGATCATCAAAGAAAGAAGCAGCATTTAAAGCCTTATCCAAGAACCAATCAAAGAAGCTAGACGATAAAGAAGCTCTTTTCATCAATAAACTTGAGAAAAGTATTGGCAAGTACAAAGAAAAGCTACCCTTGAAATGTTTTAACTGAGGAAGGATTGGGCACATTGCCACAAAGTTCCTTACCCAAAACAAGAAGATAGTGATGATGATGAAGAACCTTGCTTTCATAAGAAAGATCTAAAGAGTAAGACCATGTACAAGAAGAAATTTAAGAAAAAGAAGAAAAAATTCTATTGCAAGGAACACAATGAAGATGAAGAGATAAGTGAAGATGAAGAAATCCTACTCATGGGGACAATAACTCAAGAAGATGATTCAGATGTGGAAGGAGAGGTGGACCTAAAGGTTGAATTCATAAGTGCCCTTGAAGAATTGAGAAAATGTAGGAAAAAGAACAAAAAGTTAAACCAAATCATTAATGACTTAAAGACCCAGCTTCAAGAGGCCAAGAAGATTGAAGAGGACTCAGATTTGCAGCTCAAAAAGAGAATACAAGAATTTGAAAGGCTTGAAGAAGAGATTATGCGCCTTAGAAATAAGCTGGATGAAGAATCTATCAAATCAAAGCTTGAGAACAACTCAAGGACTTTAGATGAAATCCTAGGTGTCCAAAGACCATTAAGCGATAAATCTAGATTAGGATTTGACAAGGAAAAGAAGCCAGGATATTCCTCTTTCACAAACCAAGATAGAAATAAAATAAGATATGCTGCTACACTTAAGAGCCCAATTAAAAGGGAAGAAAGTAAGAAATCTGCTCCTCTCTTACAAAGAACAGATGTGATGCCTAGAAGACCAATGACAAGTAAATATCAACAAATCTTTGTTGGCCATTGCCACTCTTGTAATAACTTTGGACATAAAGCCCTAAATTGCAAAGCATATGAACATTAAAATAGCCATTACAAGCAGAAAGATCAAAGATTCTCTAAATATAAAAATGCATTCTCACCACAAAGATTGAAGATCACCCATTGGAGGATGACTTGACAGACAGCCGGGAGATTATTGAAAAATGGATATTGTCATTGCTGTCACAAGTTTGGTCACAAGGCTGCTAATTGCAGAACCAAGGGAAAAGATCAAAGTATGAGAAGGAAACAAGACACAAACACATCAAATTATAGAAGACCAGTAAGCAAGGTACCTCATGGAAAGATGTGAAGAAGAAAGTCAGATTACAAAGACTCAGAAGAAACACAAACTTCAAAAATCCTTAAAGTTTCCAAAGATAATATTGAGCATAATAAGATTGACATCCTTTATGAAGGAAAACAAGATGAAGATGTAAAAGAATACACTAATGGAGATGAAGATGATGAAGAAGAATATTGTGATAATGGTGGAATTCTTTTCTAAGGTCTCTCATGACCTAAAGGGAACCCTGAAATTAACATTAGAAGGAATCATATACTTAGGGGGAGTTAATATCAGAAAAATGCAATTGGTACTTGAAAAATATCAGTTGGTAAGAAGAAAAGAATGTTTTGAGGTTGCCATCAAAACAAGAAAAAGAAGTCATAGGAAATACTTCGCAAAAATCTATCTTCCTAAAAAACAAGAAGAAGTATAGAAGCGACATATTGAAAAAGAAAACTTTGTCCAACCTGAAAGTATTCTTTTGATTACATTGATTTGATAATCTTGTTTTCATGGTTGGTGAGCACATGTAAAGATTAATACAAGAACAGATCTGAAGGATACCATTTAGATAATCTTAAGGACTGTCTGATAGGGAAATTATGAACAGTCATTCTTTTTATTGAAAAGTGCCAGGACAAGTAAAAGTAGCAGTAAGATTGTGTCCTAGGAATCAAGAGGAGAACGCTACATATTCAAATTTTGCAAATATTGTGGAACTTCAGCCAAAACTTCAACAGTTGAAGATTGTGAAGGAACAAGGATATATGGATAATAAATAGTTTTCATGGCATTGAAGACTCTTTAAAGAAGAACAAGTTATATGATGCATCTTGAAAGATAAATCTATGGAAGAAAACTGAGGGTTGAATGAAAAAACTCAAAAACAAACCAATGAGTATAAACTCTGCCACAATTTGAGATTCTGAAGATGACCATCACATTGGCTTGAAGTAATTAAGAGAGACTCATTAATGGAGCAGAAGGAAGCACTGTGATAGGGGGAGTCTATAAATTTATCATCCAGGTTATCACTCAAAGAAGTTGTTGCAAGAAGGAAAATGTTAACCAAATCATAACACAGTGGTCAGTACCAAGTCAAGTTAAAAGAACAAAGTCTGGAAAGGCATTACAGGTTATCCTTAGTCATTGTTGTCAAAGGGAGAGAATGTGTAGATATTGCCATCAATTCCAGAGGGGGAGAATGTTGAATATAGTTTCCATTGATGTCAAAGGAGTTTAGTAATGACAAAGGAATAACAAAGGAAGCAATGACATGGCATGCATAATGATGTGGTATATGTGATGATGCTAGAAAGATACATGAGGGGATCCAACGAGGTGATCAAGTCCGACGAAGTCCGATCGAGCTTGATCGATCCTCTGATCAATCAACGCAGAATCATGGAGTTGCAATCAGCTTATTTAGCAGAGGTTGGACGGCTCAGATCGTATCAAGAAAATAGATTGACTGCAGGAAAATGATCCACAAAGTAAATGTGCGTGGAAGATAACATTCCAGAATGCCAAAGTGAAGTTTCGTGTTTGATAACTAATCAACGAACGAGGAGGGTTCCTCAAAGTGATCGACGGTTAACAGTAGTTGCAGAAATAGATTTGCAGAAGCCCATTTCAAAAAAAGTTGGGAGGCACATCCGCAATCTGCAATGCGGAAGGAAGCCGAAATCCGCAATCCGCAAATTGTGGAAGAAGTGTTGCGGAAGCAATTTCGAGAGAAGTTGAAATGCATACCCGCAACCCGCAATCTACAATTGCGGAAGGAAGGAGTTTCCAATTGCGAAAAAGGTCAATGTGGAAAGGTAATTACGGAAGCAATTTTCGAGAAAAGTCAAAATGCACATCCGTTATCTGCAACTCGCAATCGCGGAAGGAATGAGTTCCCGCAAATTGCGGAAAGGTCATTGCGAAAAGGTAATTGCCCGCAATCTTCAATCTACAATTTCGAAAAGTTAATTGCGGAAGGTAATTGCGTTAAGGTGATTGCGGAAAGGTAAATGCGGAAAGGTTTGTTGCGGAGAGATTATTGCGAAAAGGACGCTGTGGAATGGCAATTGTGGAAGATCGTGACTAATAAATTTAAATAGAGTTAAAAATAATTAAACAAAGAAGTAGGAAACGTGTTTTATGAAAAGGCACATGTTATGAAGTGATGTGTTTGATGAACTGGCACGACTCCAGATTGAAAGGGTGAAACTATGAAACTCCAGAGTGAAGAGATACGTTGCTAAAGAAAGATGAATGATGGTAAAGGTAATTATAAGCAAAGATTTCGAGTTTAGTAAGGTGTCTTTGTAGTACAGATCCATGCAGCAACAGCAGACAGAGACCAAGGAAGTAATGAGAAACCAGTGACAATATTAAAGATATAAGGAGATCTAGAAGTCTGATAAAATCATACTAAGGTGGTAGGGTGGTGCTAGGGCAGGCTATATGCCTGCAAGGGGGTCGTAGCCTCCTTCCAGTAGTAGTTGGTAAATAGGGTGTAGAAGCATCCTTTCAGTATTAGTTGATAAACCATGGGGTCGTAGCCTCCTTCTAGTAGTTGCTGGTAAATATGGTGTAGTACCATCCTTGTCTGTAGTAGCAAGCAGAAACTATTTGTAAATATAATTTTGCAGTAATAGGAAGTATTGGTGGTTTTCCCAAGTGGGCTTCCACGATAAAAGTTGTGTTTCTTGTTTCTTGTTGATCATGTGTGTTAATGAATAAGTTAAAAGTGGTTTTAATTGTTAAAAGTTAATAATACTGATTCACTCCCTCCCCCCCCCCCTCTCCGTATTGTCCAAATTTCCAACACTCTTTTCTTTATAAGGAGGTGTCTCCTCCCCTTTTGGGTTACAAGCTCTTGGCTCTCTCAAGCTCTCATGCTCTTTCATCCTCTTGCTCTCATTTTGTGAGCCATTGTAAGTTCCAACCATTTTGGCTCTCTAATAAAATCTTTGGAGGAAAGCTGGTGTCTCTTTGTGTTTCATGGGGGTTTTCTCCTGTGCTCCATTGCTGCTCAAGCTATTGGAGGCCAAAAAGGCAGAATTCTTTGCCTTGGTGAGATTTACTCATTTTTGTTTAGATTTCATAAGTTTTAGATTTCGTAGTTAAGAAGTTCATGCTTTCTTGGTTGAATAACATGATTTCTTAATTCATCATTTGGAACTCACATTTTTTCTAAGTTTGTGTAGCAAAATCTATCAAGTTGCAGGTTACCAAAATTTGGAGAGTGAGATTCTTTGGTTGGATGCCCCATTAGTTCAAAGCCTCAATTGCAAAGGGCACCTTTTCCTCATATTCCCTCAAAAATTCTGCATACTTATTTTTATCTTGTTAGCACTATAGAATCTGGTTTTAAGTACTCATTTTCATAAGATATTTGAAGGAAGTTAGTTTGCAAAATTTACAGAAATTTTTTTACATAAATTTACACTAACATTCATAGTGTCCCAAGGTTATTTTGGGTACTTTTCATTGTTTATTTGCATGTTGTTTTGTACAGGTTTTTAAGAAGCATAAGGGGAAACTCTACCAAAATTTTGGTAGAAAGGAGTTCAAAGAATCCCAAGAATCCCTGCTACAAAGGGCATTGCCCACTTAAAATTTTACTTAAGCTGCTCATTGCATGTAAAGGAAGTTGGGCTATGTCCACCCTTGCATAGCAAAAGAAGAAGGCTAGGATTCAGATTTTCTTATCTTTTAGTCACAAGTTAATTTTCTTTTGCCCCACCTCATCCATTAGGAGGGTCGAGTGGCTAGGATTAGTTTGTTTTTTTTTGCTTTCATTTGTTTATTGTGCCCACACCTTGCAAGAGAAGTGGCTCTGCCCATCCTTGGGATATCGTACCCTCTAGATTTTGTAGAAAGTTCATTTATAATTATTTATTTCAAGTTAATAAACCCTACCCCGCTTTTTCCCCGTATTCCCTCCCCTTGCTCGTTCATCCGATCCTCGGTGAAAAGAAAGGGAAGGAGTTTGAGTCGATAGTTTAATAGGCACTTTAACAACTTATTTGAAATTGAGAAAATAAGGATTCGTCGTGGAGCTAGAGAGGAACCTTGTGTTCTCTTGTTGAGCACCCAACAATTTCTTTCAATCAAGGGATAAGGGTTAGAGCTAGTCACATTAGATAGATTTTCTCTTTCTTGTATCAAAGACTAAATTCCCTAAGAAAAACACTACAATCTTTAAAATTTACAGGACCACTAGCAAAACACTACAATCTTTTTTTTTTCATTTTTCATATTAACTTTCAAAGCAGTTTTCCAAGCAAGTTATTTCAAGTTTCAAGTTCATTTCTTTTTAATTCAAGTTATATCTACAAGCAAGTTTTTTCTTTCATTTTTGAATGTTTTAAAGTTTGGAAGTAAATTATTGCGATCCCTTAATGTATCTTGCATAATTAAATCCCGTTAAAAAAGCTTTGGTTTATTGTAACTTGTAAGCCCAATAGATAAGGCACTAGTATAGTCATTAATTGATTATTTCATTCTTTTAATATTATTTGGTTGAGTTTCAAGTAGGTTTGACTGTGATCAATTTATTTATTGCATACTGCATGATTGCTTGTTATTCAACCCCTTACACAACTTAAATAAAATTTAACTCCTAAAAACAATCCTAATAAAATCTTTAAAAAAACTTAGTAAATAGGGACTACCCCCCTCGACTCCTTTAGAAGTTGGGCCTTATTATCACGGAACTTATAGTTGCCTCGTTAGAGTAATCATGTATAGAATGGCAGAGGGTACATGCAACCAAAGCCGTGACCTACGTAAACCCTAGCCCCCAAAAGATGGATGGTTGTCATGTCAGTTGGGATTTCCTTTGCTTTATGCCACTGGAGAAGCCCAAGTGACAATCAGGGAGACCCAGACCTATCCTGAAAGGACAGACCTAAAAAAAATCACCAGATCAAACCCCTGATGGAGCATATGTAAGGTGAGTGCCTAAAACCCTAGATTCGAGGGATAAGCCACAAATTAAGCAGTACTTGACTAGAGGTGGTTAAAAATGTTGGTAACGTTACCCAAGTACAATAACACAGTGACTTATGGAAATTGGGATCAGATCTAGGATTATTGTGTTGGTTCAAATGATCAAACCCGGGACCCTGGGGGATTTAAGCAGACAAATGAGAAATTTCCAAGACGAGGTTGATCTTAAGAATTAAAGCTTCCCACACACTGACTTAGATGAATGATTAAACAATTAGAGAAGATCCAAGTAAAACCGAAAAAAGGTACACAAGGAAACTGGTTGCCAGTCTAGGAGGGGCGCTTTTCTCCCTAAGGATCAATGCTTGGAGATGGGTAAATGGAGTCCAATGCTGACACCTAGAAGGGAGAGGGGCTTTTTTGAGGTGGCCGACAAAACCTAGATCGTCGAATTTGCAGATTCCCAATGCAAATCAATCCAATGATTTTTTCTATTTCTAACAAGGGTTTTTTAGTAAAAATTGGCGATGGGCAGAGCATGAGAAAATCAAAGGACAGAGAACTTACTTGAGAAAGCAATGGGAAGAGCATGAGAAAATCAAAGGACAAAAAACTTACTTGAGAAAGCGATGGGCAAAGCATGAGAAAATCAAAGGACAGAGAACTTACTTGAGAAACGTACCTGAATAATGTTGATGACTTCCAGGATGATGAAGAATGTTGTATTTTCGATCAAATGAGAGTTTCGTGCAAGATTTTGATGAATTGTTGATTCAGTTAGTGACCCTAGAGCCCCCTTTGTACTTATCACACCAAAGAACTCAATCAGAATGGCAAATAATCAAAATCTGCAAACTAAAGAAAGTACAAGGAAAAGAAATCATGAAGAAGTTGCTACTCCCTAATAACCAACACCGAGTTTTGGAAACAAAGTGAGTCTCCCCACCAATGTGCCTCTCTCAGAACCGCCTCCTTCAACCTGCAGATAAACGGGTACAAGAAAAAGGTACAAAAAACTATGCTAGATTGATCTTAGTGCTGAAGAATAACAATGCCAGACATTATCTCATTCATTCATCAAACAAGAAACAAGTGTGTAGTCCCAGAAAAAAATCTCTTTATTCAATATTTCAGTGCCAGAGCTCATGGTTTACAATAGGGGGGTCACCTCTCTTAAATAGCTTGAGAGGGTGTCCACATTTTAACTAACTATCATCCAACGATTGAGATTAAGACATCATCAACGGCGGAGATAAAAAATACAAAGATCAACACATGCATCAAGTTGACCACTTCAAAGGGGGCACACTTTTGCTCAAGGACGCCTTGCTAAGGTAGAGAACACGATATAACATAAGATACAACATGATAATACATGAAAGGGGGTCACTAGGGGCTTAATTCACCCTATACCCCATTACAACCTCATAATATAAGATAAAACCATGCAATACATCATCAAGCCAAGTTCAGGGGTGCCCCTTAAGGGACGTCCTCATTGGCTGAGCCAATAAAAAAATAATCTGAATCAAATATCGACTGAAAACTGCTGAAGAATTGTCTGGGGAGCCATAAGACATCATCTGAGAAGTTTCCCAGCGATTTCCTTGACCTGACAGGCCAAATCGATTTTTTCAAAGAATTTCCTAGTTTATTTATGGTGGTACATCCTCTGAAACTGAATAAAATCATCATAACTTTGTCCAAGATGAGAACTGGAGAAAACTGACTGTATTGGATGATCTGGAGACATAAGAGAATGGTATAAATTATAAGTGACTATTCATACCCCCTGGAATACTGTAACGCTTTAGGAGAACCAAAAAGTCTGCAATCTGTAATAAAAGTTGATTATTTGGTCAATAATAAAGTGATAATAATCAATGATCAAGAGATCCAGGGCCAAACTCTGAAAACTAAGACCACAATATTGGTTCTGGCATGTCTGAACAAATATAAGCAAATGTTGTTTTTTGAGTCACTGCCTTAGGAACCATGTTTGGCATGGTCAACTAGGTTGACCAGGTCAAAGTACCCAAACTGGAGGAGATACTATACCAATATGATCCAGCATGCATCCAAGGTAAGAAATGTTTCAATGGTGTATATTGAAACCCAACTTAAATCATGTTATTTATAATCATGGCGACAATAATAATAAAAATAAGTAGGATATACCTCTGCCTTTGAGAAATCTTAGGACCTTCTGGAAGTCTCTTTGTGCATGCCATACTTACAAAGTTTAAACAGTGTGCTAATGCTGGGTGATGATGGAAAACCAGGCTAAGACAAAGGGAGATGACTTATAGCTGACTTTGATCATATGATTTCTCAGAATGATGACAATTACACACAACCACAGTGACAAATGTTGATGTAATTGTAACTTCGAAATGTATTCACTTGTATTTCTTATGTATTATACCCCGATGTTTATTCCAGGATGTGTCTGTAATGTAATTGAGTCATGTCATGCCCCGATGTTCCGATCGAGAGTTTCTATAATGTAAACAAGTCATGTCAAGTCAAGGTGGGTAACCCTCCTATTGTTCAAGGGTTAAAGTCCCTGCAGTTCCGGGGCACTAGGGTTGTTAGACTCACCTAGTGAAGTCGGCCCTAGTAGGGTTTAGTCAAGTCGGGAATTAGTATAAATAGAGAGCTAGCCTCTCTATTTATCACACACTCAATCACACTCACTTGTAGCGCATAGCTGAGGAAGAAGAAGACACAGGGACTAGGAACAAAGAAGGTTACCGCTGTCGAGAGATCATCTTACTGTTTTGGGTTTTACTTTTGGTGTCAATTCTATCTCTAAGGAAGTTGCGGGGTTTTCTCCATTTATGGTTTCCCCGAGGAAAAACACTATGTTCATTGTCTCTTGTGTTTGATTGTTGTGCTTGTTATTCTCTCAGTTAAAGATCATAATATAATGCTAGCTTAATGTTAAAAATCTAACATGGTATCAGAGCTAACCTGAGAAGAAGACACTGTGCAGCTGCAGGAACTAGGGCTTCCTACTTTGTGGATCTCTCTCCACAGATTTTCAGCAAAAGAAGGTTGGAATAACTCTCCTCCCTAGGGCGCATCTTTCTGTCGAAACATAATCCAATTCTGAGGTTTTTCAGTTTTGGCCTCGACACTGCTACCGGAAATTAGGAATTTTCACAGAAGTGGAATTTTTCAGTGAGCCCAGGCCCGGATTGATCTCCTCCCCAAAATCGAAGTTTAGAGATCAAGATCAAAGCATTTGGTTGGACAGAACTCCGGAAAAGCAAAACCCTAATCTGCTCCTGAACCAGCACTGCAGAATTTCAGCTCCAAATCCAGATCCGACATCTTGACCTGGTAAGATCTAAATCTTTTGTATTTCCATTTGAGGTTCTCAGTTAAGATGTCTCATCACACCAAGCTTGATGAAAAGCTTGAGGGAGCTGATAACTTCCGAGCCTGGAAGTATAGGATCTCCCTGGTCCTAGAAGAAAATGAGTTGGACTCCTACATCCATGAGGAGGCTCCAGTTCCAGAGGGAGATGAGGCTAAGGCCTTACATAAGAAGAAGTTGGTTATGGAAAAGAGGATCATTGCTGATTCAATCAAGGATCACCTCATATCATAGGTGTCCTCCCTCAAGACACCTAAAGCTATGTTTGATGCCCTAACCAAACTGTTTGAAGGGAAGAACATCAATCGGAAGATGACTCTAAGGAACCAGTTGAAGAATGTAAAGATCCAGAATGAGGAGACCATCCAGTCATACTTCACAAGGGTCTCCCAGATCAAAGAACAGCTGGAAGTAGTAGATGAAGAAGTGGAGAATGCAAAAATTGTGATGACAACCTTGAATGGTCTCCCTAGGTCATGGGATTCTTTCATCCAAGGAATCTATGCTAGGAAGAAGTTAGTCAACTTCAGTAGACTATGGGAAGAATGTTCACAAGAAGAAGCTCGAATAGCACCTCGAGAAGAAAAGATGGGAAGTGAAGATCAAGCTCTCACAGTACACTCCAAGAAAGGAAGAAGGAAAAATCATCATCACCAAGGTAAGCATTCTCATCAGAAAAATAATCTTGTAAGAAGGGATCCATCCAAACTCGGATGTTATACATGTGATGAAATATGACACTTTGCTAGAAATTGTCCCATGAATAAGAATGGATCCAAGAAGAAGAAGAACTCCAAAAGAAGACATCATGCTCACACTGTTGAGGATGATGATCCTCCCAGGAAGAAAGTAAAACAAGAAAGTGAAGACTCTTCAAGTGAAGAAGAATATGTTCTAATCTTCGCTCTCACGGGAACTATCACTCATGGAAGCAAAGATTGGCTTACTGACAGTGGAGCTTCCAAACACATGACAGGTTTCAAGGAATCTTTTGAGAAACTATCCGAACATAATTCACCCCATAAGGTGAAACTTGGGGATGACTACCAATATCCCATAAAAGGTAGTGGTGAATCCTCCTACAAGCTAGACTCTGGAAAGTCTATGAAAATGAAGTATGTCTTGTTTGTACCAGGACTAAAGAATAATCTTCACTCCATATCGACACTGGATGCAAAAGGCATGAGGGTTGCATTTGTAGATGGCCAAGTCCTCATGTGGTCAAGAGGAAAGACTATTGACGATGCAATAGTAATTGGAGAACAAGAAGGAGGATTATACAAATTAAAGGGCCATCCAAAACAAGCTTTGGTTCATGACACAGTAGAGCCAAATGAACTTTGGCACAGAGGCTTGCACATGTGCACTAAAGAGCACTACCACTTGCAAGCAAAGTTGTTGAAGGTCTTCCAGAAATTCAAGCAAAACATGATGGGGTCTGCAAAGGATGTGCAAAAATAAAAAACACAAAGAAAACATTACCAAGTAGCGAGAGCAAGGCAAAAGGAGTCTTGGAAATCATCCACTCCAATGTATGCGGACCAATGTCATCAAGTACACTAAGCGGGTATGTATACTATGTTTCTTTCATTGATGATTATTCTAGGAAGACATGGATTTACTTTATGAAGAACAAAGATGAAGTTTTCAGCAAGTTCAAGGAATTCAAAGCCTTGATCGAGAACCACACAGAAAAGAAGATCAAGACCTTTCGATAAGATAATGGCGGAGAATTCACGTCAAATGAATTCAAAGACCTATGCAAAGAATCAGGGATTAAGAGGGAGTTATCCACTCCATATAATCCACAACAGAATGGGGTTGCGGAAAGAAAGAATAGAACTATCATATAAGCTGCAAGAACAATGCTTCATGATCAAGATCTTCCTATGCATCTATGGGCAGAAGCTGCCAGAACAGTGGTGTATGTACAGAACCGTATTCCACACAGAGTACTCGAGAACAAGACACCTGAAAAAGTCTTTTCCAGCAAGAAACCAAAAGTCAGCCATCTCAGAATATTCGGCTGTCCAGTGTACATACACATTCCGAAAGAAAAGAGGACAAAGTTAGATCCTTCAGGAAAGAAGGGTATATTTGTGGGATACTCTGAAAGCTCGAAGGCTTACAAAATATACTTCCCAGGATTCAAGAAGATCGACATCAGCAAGGATGTAACATTTGATGAAGACACAACTTATAACAAATTCCGAAAGATGCTTGCTAAAGACCCTGAAGAAATAGAAGCACCCAGAACTCATGACACAACCATGAACGAAGAAACTCAAGAAGAAGATCGAGAATTTGAAGAACCACAAGAACCTATAGATCCACCTCAGGAGAAGAATCCTCACAAGAGAAAAACTGCTTGGGTACGAGAAGCTATCCAAGGTGCGGAAAGATATGGGTCTCCAGAAGAGAATCACAGAGAAAGGAAGAGGACCAGGTCCTGCTCCAGGTATGTAGCTTTATTGTGTGACTTTATCAATAAAGAACCTTCCAATTATGAAGAAGCGACAGAACAGAAAGAATGGAAGGATGCTATGATCGAAGAGTATCAATCGATCATGAAGGACGATGTTTGGGATGTTGTCCCAAGACCAGAAGGGAAGTCGGTTGTAACTTCCAAATGGATCTACAAGATCAAGCATGCTGCAGATGGCAGCATATAAAAATATAAAGCAAGATTCGTGGCTCGTGGCTTCTCACAGAAAGAAGGAATAGATTATGAAGAAACCTTTGCACCCGTAGCCAAATACACTTCCATCAGATCAGTACTTGCTCTAGCTGCAGTGATGAAATGGAAGATGCACCAAATGGATGTCAAGACTGCTTTCTTGAATGGTGTAGTGGAAGAGGAAGTGCATGTAGAGCAGCCACTCGGTTTTGAGACATATGACAGGGAGTCTCATGTGTGTAGATTGAAGAAAGCCCTGTACGGTTTGAAACAGGCACCCAGGACATGGTACGGCAGAATTGATGGCTTTCTATCTAGTTTGGGCTTTACCAAGAGTAAAGCAAATTCCAACCTTTACTAAAAGGTTGAAGATGGCAACCCAGTGATGCTCCTACTGTATGTAGATGATCTGTTTGTAGCAAGTATGGATGGCTTGATTGCTGATACGAAGAGAAAGCTTGCTGCCGAGTTCGAAATGAAGGACTTGAGTATGATGCACTATTTTCTAGGCATGGAGGTGTGGCAGAATGCAGATGGAATCTCCCTCAGACAAGGGAAGTATGCAGTAGAGATCCTGAAGAGGTTTGGGATGTTGGACTGTAAGGCCATGACCACACCTATGGCATCAAACCTGAAGCTATTGAGAGATGCTTCATCAGAAGCGGTTGATGCTACGATGTATCGTCAGATGATTGGGTCCTTGATGTACCTGACGAACACGAGACAGACATTTGCTTTGCTGTGACACCTTGAGCCAGTTCCTGACAGATCCGAGACATGTTCACTTGATTGCTGCAAAGCATATTTTGAGGTACCTGAGGAGTACAATTGATTATGGGCTCAAGTATGAGGCGAATCAGAAGATTAACCTGGAGGGTTATGTTGATTCAGATTGGGCAGGTAGTGCCATCGATAGGAAGAGCACTTCAAGGTGCTGGTTCAGTATGGGATCAGGTGTGATCTCTTGATTTAGCAAGAAGCAATCCTGTGTGGCACTGAGTACCGCTGAAGCAGAGTATGTCGCAACTTATTCAGCTAGTTGTGAGGCAGTATGGCTGAGGAAGCTACTGTCTGATTTATTTGATCTCCAGATGGATGCTACTTGTATACATTGTGACAAACAAAGTTGTGTGAAGTTGTCAGAGAACCCGATGTTCCATGACAAGTCAAAGCATATCGAGATCAAGTATCACTATATCAGGGATATGGTGCAGAGGGGAGCAGTGAAGCTCTAGTATGTTGCGACAGACGAACAGATAGCTGATGTGTTGACAAAGCCATTGGCTAGGGTGAAGTTTGAGTACTTCAGAGAGAAGCTTGGTGTTCTCCAGATCGAGGTTCCCTCCAAGGGGAAATGATGAGACCTAGAGCCATTCTGACATGGTGAAAGGATTGGTTCGTTCCATGGTCAGATGTAAGGGCTGAGCCATTCTGTCATGGTGAGAGGATTGGTTCCCTCCATGTCAGATGTGAGTGTTCAGCCATTCTGATGTGATTGTAGGATTGGTTCCTACATGATCGGATATAAGCGCTGAATGCCATTCTTGGAATGGGGGCACCTGGTCAGTTACCAAGAAAGCTCAGTCTAGGACTAAGGGCCATTCTGATGTGACTGTAGGATTGGTTCTTACATGATCAGATGTGAGTGCAGAGCCCTTCTAACATTGGTTGTCAGATGTAAGTGCAGAGCCCTTTCGGCATGAAGGATTGGTTCCTTGCATGGTCGAATATAAGTGCTGAGCCCTTCTGACATTGGTTGTCAGATGTAAGTGCAGAGCCTTTCGGCATGGAGGATTGATTCCTCGCATGGCCGAGTGTAAGTGCTGATCCTTTCCGACATTGGTTGTCGGATGTGAGTGCTGGGCCTTTCTGACAGGGTTGTGGGATGTGTTCCCACATGGTCAGATGTGAGTGCTGGGCGTGCCTTTCTGATATGATTATAGGATTGGTTCCTACATGATCAGATATAAGTGTTGGGCGGGCCATTCTGACTTAGGATTAGATATAAGTGCTGGAAGAAGACCTACATGGAGGCTAGGCCTACAACCAGCATGAAAAAGGGCTGGCTCTGTAGAACTTCCTGTGACGAGAAGAATCATGAGATAGCACCCGTGATGATCCAGTGATGATGATCTAGCAGTGATGACCCAGATCGAGGGATGATCCAGATCCAGTGATGATGCTCCAGAGATGATCCAGATCGAGTGATGATCCAAATCCAGTGATGATGATCCAGATCCAGATGAAGATGACTTGAAGATGGAGATGACTTGAAGATGAAGATGACGAGGACTCGAGGATGATCCAGATGATACAAAGAAGAAGCCTTGTGCTGATAAATTGTGTCGAGAGAATAGCTTCCTAGTTAAGAGGGAGTGTTGATGTAATTGTAACTTCGGAATGTATTCACTTGTATTTCTTATGTATTATACCCCGATGTTTATTCCGGGATGCGTCTATAATGTAATTGAGTCATGTCATGCCTCGATGTTCCGATCAGGAGCATCTAGAATGTAAACAAGTCATGTCAAGTCAAGGTGGTTAACCCTCCTATTGTTCAAGGGTTAAAGTCCTCGCAGTTCTAGGGCACTAGGGTTGTTAGACTCACCTAGTGAAGTCGGCCCTAGTAGGGTTTGTTATCACATATATAGTAGCCAGGCTACCATATTCTATTTTTCAGACACAGTACATTTTTCAGCCAGATCTCTTACACATGGGATGCTGAGATGACCATTTTGATGGATCATGTCTATATTAGTGGACTATTGTACTCTCCCATGTCAAGACTGAGTCTCAGGACACTCAGATTTGAGGACCGATGTAGCCATTTATGTCATTTCAGAGCAGTCATTGATGCCCAGTTTTATATCAGTTCTTTCTCATTGGACAGATGGTGTCTCAAATGGATTACATTGCATGATTATGACTCAGCTTTTTATATTGTGTTATGGTTATTATTGCTCTTACACTGATTTTTGTGACTTGTGTTGACTTGTGGTATCATGATCTGGCGGTCATAATTATATGGACTTGGTTGTATCTTATACTATGTATTGATGTCCTTACTCTGGCTTTGAAGTTCTTAATCTATACTCATTGGTTTTACCCTCCTTAGGGAGAATAGAGGTAGTCATTCCCACCATTGTTTTGGCTTGCTAGTGTTGGCTCTATCATTCATTGTCTTCACCCATCCATTACCTTCCAATTTAATTTTCAACCTGACTGACTTCTTGACTTATGGCATGGAGGACCTTTTTCCCCGCTAGAAACCTTTGTTGGACAAGCCTCCCTGTTTATATTGTGTCTCGGCTCTGAGTTGGTGACAGAACTTGCCTTGGTAAGTTGGATTGTATGCCTAAATCATTCTGGTCGGTTGTCCCGATGTTTGGCATTGTGTAGAACCCCCCCTAGTCACTTGAGATGTTGTTGGCTAAAACTGAAATCTCATGTACTACTTGTATTGAAGTAATGAATATGCGCCCATGGAAAATGAAAATTGTAAAACGGTGTTTCTTAACATATGTAAAAAGGGCAAGAGCAATGAAATGCTAAAATACTCCTTAAAGAGTATAAGAAAATGTCCAAAAAAGCAATGGTTAAAAATGTGCTATATCCAAAAATTGTTGACCTTATTAAAATAAATATGTCCCAGATGAAAGCTACGATTAGCTGTGCTTTTAAGCACTGGTGAAGTCCCAAAAGGGTCATATAGGCCAAAGAGGCCATGGAATAAATAATGATCCTAATGAACTTGGATCAAGCTTGATGTAGACATGATGCCTAAGTTGAATAAGCACTCTATAAACAACTCACCCATTTGTGAGACACTGCCATTCCTTGTGTTGTTGTTTGTCCGACATTGGTTATAGTGAGTTTTCCCTTTCCTTATCCAAAGTGTCATGATGTTGAGTAGGAAGTCATCTTTTGCCTTAGCCTTGTCATTTCCACCCTTCACCCTTCACTAGCAAATTGGCTACAGCTATGAAGTGAGTATAGTCTTGAAAGTCTAAGTCTGAGTAATAATAGATAAAGCTTTATATATGTATTGGTTGATGTACCGCCAATGAAATGAATGCTACTTGTTGTGATTGTTACTTGAATGAGTTGTAGAGCATGTCTTAACCTTTTAACACTTGCAGCAGATGGATATAGTCTGAGTTATTATTGGTGTCTGATTATTCACAGATGGATATATTGTTTATTGGATATGATTGATGATCAGATAGAGACCTATGAGGGGTATGAGTATACAGCTTAGATGGATTTGGACTCTTTGAGTCTAATGAGACAGTTTATTTCCAGTTCCAGGCACTTACAGATGTGATCAGGCTTATTCTGTTTTTCTGATGCAGTTTTTCTTCACAGATTGATTTGTTTGAGCAGGGAGATGTTTCAGTGGGATCTCCTAGGGCATTGTATGGGCATAGGGGGGTGCAGCCACTTGTTTGTACCATTGTACCCCCATCCCAGAGAGCTTGGAGGGCTCAATTTGACAACGCAGGCACCCTAGGAGGCTGTTTTAGTAGTATCACGTTTCCCGAGGCAGATTAAAAAATGATCAAATGGCTATTGAAGAAATCGATTTGGGCTACTGAGGCAAAGAAATGGCATGGGGTGAGTCACAATGATGAGAGTGATGTCTTCCACACCTTCTCCAGCAATTTCAACATTTTATGGGGCCCGCACCTATTTTTGGGCAAATTTTATATATTTTCTGGAGCTTTTTGGGAGACCCACGATTTTCTCAAGGAGGCACAAAGGTCAAAATTTTAAATTGTTAGATTATTTATTGTGCCATGGGGACACCCAAACGGAGTTAGTCAAACACTCCTTGGACCCACCATGTGTTTTCATTTATTTCTTGTTGAGTGGGTTACCTTTATTTGGGTGGTTTAAGTCCACTTTGGTAAATTATAATTATATTGATCCATGTATTGTATGTTGAGCTCATCTCAACCATTGTATCTTTTAATCTTAGCCACTCGTTTTGAAAGTGGTTAGGATTTGGTTATGATTGAGGTTCTCTCATTTCTATTTAAAGGAGGGAGCTTCTTATTTGTAAGGGGTCTTTGGCTCTTAGATCTGAATAATAGAGAGACTTTTTCTGTGGAAATTTTTCTGGATTTGCTTTGCATCTGATGTGCTCAAATGGTGATTAGCTTGTCTTCAGCTTACTAACATCGTGGAAATTCTCGTGAGATCTTTTTTTTTTGTGGTTATCATTTTTTTGTCTACAGGAGGGCATTTTGGCTGGAGCGTTTTTGTAGGGGGGCCTCAACTTGCTCGGTTCTCTTCCTCTTGGATCAAGGGGTTTTCATTAGTTTCATTGCGATCTATGATTACTTCATTTTACTGTCTTGTAGCATCCAGTTTCTTTATTATGTATGTGCGAATCTGATATGGTTGACGTTTGCTCATGCAAGGTAGGGGGCGCTTTGATGGCTTGGAGCTTGCATATGCCATAGAAATCACGAGGATCTTCCAGGATTGATCGGGATAGCTAGGATCGTCACTATTACAGACTTCTACAAGCTTATCTAGGTAATATCCACAGGTAAGTTCTTCTTTTTTGATCTTATTCCATTGTACCTTGCTGAAATTTAACTATTTTTCTGAAAACTCCTAAAACATAAAAACCTAAAAAATCAAATAATCAGGGAACCGTCTGATCTTTTGCCAAACCATTTCTGGGTTTCATAGATCAGGCCTCCCCCTAACTAAATCAACTGAAACGCTGGTCAAATTCCTCATAGATTGACCTAGATCTGATTTTTTAGCAGAAAACTACATAACCCCCCACTAAAAAAATTGACCTACTAGGGTTTTGAGTTTTTCTGATTTCTGACTTCACAAACGGATAGATCAGGCCATGAGCAGTCCAAACCAACCCCAACACTGTCAAGAGGCTCAACAGTTTGGTCAGGATCTAAAAAATAGACTGAAACTGCCTTAGCGCCCTCACTGAAAATTGGCCTTTTCCGGAAGTAGGTTTTTCTTAAATCTGACATGATAGGCTAATAGATCGGGTCCCAAGCATCCCAGAACACCCTCGACGCTATGCTAATTCATCCTAGTTTGCCCTAGATCTAAAAAAATCAATTTTCAGCCTCCTAGCCCCATCATCAGATTTTGACTTTTCTAGATCTAATTTTCCTGCTGTTTTCTTGATTTGGGCTTGTAGATTAGGTGTCCCTAATCTCTTCTCATCCTCAACGTTGAGCCATCAGCCTTCCGGTACCCCCTAAAGCTTCAGATATGTCTTCCTAGGCCCTAGCACTAGCTATCTACTGAGCTGGGTTTCTTGTACCTTGGCTTTTTCTGGACCAATTGCTTTTTGGTTTTGTAGATCAAGGTGTTTCCCAAGTGGGTTTCCTGAAACGTTGTCTTACTGCCGACTCCATTGCTCAATGCATACAAAGCACTGATCTCCAAGCTAGCGTTGCCCTTAGGCTCTTAGCCTTTGCCATCTACCAACATTCACTGATAGCTCAAACACCTTTTACTGAGTCTGATTTCTAGGTACTGGATAGTTCCAACTCTATTTGTGCTCGTCCTGTCATAGTTACGTTTCACAAGACAGTTGCTAGTACCTAAACCCTAGAGCTAGGGTTCCCATTCACCTTGCACCTTAAGTACCCTGAAGCCCCATCTGATCTTCTTCTGGTGTCTAGGTTCGATCTCTCCTGTTAGGAGCAGATCCGGGTCTCCCCCATTGTTGTCCTAGACTAGGATAACCTAAAGTGAAGGCTGCCTTGATTGGCGTGACAACCATCCATTTGGGAGTTGTTGAGGCTTGGAAATTCTCAGGCGACAACAGTAAGGGATTCTCCCCAGTCAACGTTCCCAACTAGCCCGTTGACTGTTTGGTATAGGGAATCCGTCCTGTTTGCGATCCGGTTACCGTAGGTCAGGTAACAAAAAATGGTTTCACTGGTTGCGGCCGGGTCCACCGAGTTTTTGTATTTTTTGACTTAATGTATGAAATGCAAACGCCTAATTAACAATGCAGGATGATCGAGATGCAGGGAGCTACACAATGTGATGCACAGGTTCTTACCTCTCGTCTTAGGCTCACAAGCATCTAAATCACATATGCAGCCATGAAGTAAATTAACTATCTATCTAACTATCTATTTATCTATCCCCGGGGAGCCAAAATATGATTTATTTATGAGTAATGTGGATTATTCATGCATTATAAACAGAAATTACAGGTAGCTGATATTCTTATCTACAACACATGAAAGATTGAAGATATTTCAACAATCTGATAGCCAACTGTTTCATAAGCAGCATACATTACTCATAGTGACATTTCCACGAAATGAACCAGAAATCATTTAAACAAGAACATAGGTTCAGAGAGTTAGAATGATCTCACGGTTGATGGGCAAAAACTTGAAAACAAAATAGTTCATCTTTCAGTCATCCACATCATAACATTTGGAAATTCCACCAATCTTTCCCCAACAGGCAAACCATATTTTTTTATTGCAAAGAGAAATAGTTCTTCTTACAATATTGCTTTCTAGTCTAACTGGGAAAAAGCCCCTTTCCCTTCTAAGCTTTCTATCTTTATACAAAAGGGTGAGACTGTTGGGCTGCGGTGAGACTGTTGGGCTGCCCAAAGTGACCTTTGGGCTTCCCAACCCCTCGTTTCCCAACGTTCTGCTTTTCTTAAATGTTTTACAAAAAATAGTTACAAATTACAATAATGACCGATCCTTCATGAGGAGGGTCCCACTTGAGCATCTAGAAACTTCTTCCATGACGCAGCATCATAGGCAATGCCCTCAAATGCACAGGGTTCCAAAAATTGAATGTTGATTTTAAATTTTTCGGCCTGGTTCTTTATAGCCTCCACTCTGGCTGCGCTTAACCGAAGCTGGTCTTCCAAGATCTGCACACTAACTGCTGAATGGCCTACTTCGCTTCTCAGAATCTGATCATCAATGGCCTTAATGTGCTGCATTCTTGCTTCTTCATCCTGATGTCTTTTCTACAACACCTCCATAAATGAATCGTGCTCTGGGAAATCATCCAGCCTCTTCTCGACCTCTACCTGGCACCGGTTGTAGGTAATGAGAAGTCTTCTAAAAAACTCGGTGCATAATCCCTTTGTCTTTTTAACTGCCTTCTTGAAATCTTCAGCGATGTTGATGGCAAACTCCACTAGGTTATAGTCCCGCTTGAGGGCCTGTTGGTCTTTTGACGGTAGCTCTGCTGGAGTTTCTTCGTTGTTCTCCAACCTCGCCATTCTTGCAGTCATGACCTCTAGGACGTCCTGAGATCTGTCCAGAAAGTAAGATGTAGTTTCCAAGATCTCTTCCAATCGTCCATTGATCTGCAGCACTCTACATCTTTCTTCTTCAACAGCAGTCTGTAGCTGCAGCATCTTGGCCTTTTGGGCCAAGATATGCTCTTTGAACGGCTGGAGGTTAACCTGTTGTTCTCTTGCTTCCTCCAGAGCAGTTGTTAGCGAGGAAATCTGTTCCTGGTGTTCCTTTTTCAGTTCTTGGGTGTGTAGAGCATTGGCCTCCAAGAGGATCTTTTGCTGCTCTTCTAGCTCCTCCACCTTTGCCAGTAGTTGTTCCTTTTCAGTTCTTAACTCTTGGTATTATTTCTGTATTCTCTCCAGAGACTCCTGTGTCGTTTCCAGCACTTGTATTTCTCCTTGGAGGGCTTGTACTTCAGCTCTTGAGGACTTCATTTCCCTTTGCATATCTTCATATTTCCTCTTGAGCCTGTTGCTTTCTTCCCTCTCTTTCCTCAATGTATCTTTCAACTGAGCAGAGGATTTCTTGGACTGCTCCAAGTCAGTTATTATCTTGCCTATATTATCCTCTGAAGCTTGGATAAATGCAGACCCGGCTCTTAGGGTGAATCTTGGATCTTGGTCTGTTCCTAACATAACAGCCGTATTGTAATGTCCTCTTCCTTTTAGGCCCTGAGGCCCATACCGCTAACCTATGTGATTCCTGTGGGTTCGAGCGGTTACTAATAACTAGGGAATCAGATCAGGA